>VYXC01008336.1:0-49132 GCA_013397175.1 Platysteira castanea
GTGCAACACTGGCTTTATTATGCCTTGACCCTGGGCAGTTTTAGGTGGGCTTTATTTATTCTAGAAATACTAAAATTTCCCTTTTTTGGTGTGTGTAAGATAGATGCACACATAGCTCTCACTCTCAAGTGTCTTTCCTACAAAAGAGGTAGAATCAGGAGTAGTTAGCCAAACCCTCAGCTGGGTCTAATCAGAACTCTGTGATTTAATTAGGTAATCCTGCAAGTCTTAGAAGTGCACTGCATCAGGCCCTCCTCTCCTCTTTTCTCCCCATGCCCCTGTGAGCCAGCTCTCTTCCCTACCCACCTTCCTTCACATTAGCTCTTGGCCTCTCTCTCCTCCTCTGACTCTCCTACACTTACCTTTTTTCTACTTTGTGTTTTCTGGATCTGTCCCAGGGTTCCCCCTCTCTCTTGTATCAGTCAAAAGTTATTTATCCCCATTTTCACAGCCCTTAATAGCTTACTGTGACTTCAACCATCAAATCCCAGAGCTGTCTTCACTCTATGTGCCACCACTCAATAATCATGCAAACGTCTTTCCACATTTCCTTTCTTGTTGCCTTTTACCAACCAATTCTGCAGCAGAACCTTTTCCTGTTTCTCCTTACTCTTTGGTTCCACATTTTTTTCTTGACAATTGAACACAATTTAGAGAATATAACCCATCTTGAGGAGCACAAATGCTGAAGAGGAACATAGTAAAATTAGGCTTTCAATGTAGCTATTGGTTTTGCAATAATGCTTTCTGTGTTAAACTAGTGATACAGAGGCCTTAAAATCAAGCAAAAACTTGTCCTTTCAAACTTTTGCAAGACCAGAGCTATTTTGGAAGAAAAAGGACTTATCATACCTAGTCAGCCCTTCCTAGTATGCACTTTGCAGATACACTGCAGTACAAGACCATAAATTATTCAGTTTCTGACTGATTATTTCATAAAAATATCTATTTATCTAAGCTAACATACATAGTAACTAACGTACATAGTAATAAATGTCTATGAAAGCAAATTGCAAACAAGAACTGGAGAAAAAAGGAGTAAAATTTGATTTTGAAAATACCAAAATTGAGAAGGTATTTTAAGGTGATGAGAAGGTAGGGAAGACTTTCAATAGACATCACAGTGATGCCTCACTGAAAATCTTCTGAGAAAGTGGGGAAGTGTGAAATGGGAAAAGTGCACTGAAAATCAGTAGTACTTTTCTACCAGCTACTTTTACATCCTTGCCTTTATATCCATGAGCTCTTCAGAGTCCAAGAGCAGAGAGGAAAGCAGGCTAAGCATATGCAGAAAAACTGAAATGAAACTAGGCTGATTTGTGGTCTAGAGCTTCACGGAATGTTTATCAGCACTGAAGGTACTAATGCCATTCTCGTATCAAGAGCAAAGAGTTGACTTGACAGTTCACATTGCTCAGGTCCTTAATTTCCGCCTTCATTATTAAGCCCTGCTCACTTTGGGGACTGAAAACCAGTTAGGAGCTTTGAAACAGTACTGAGAAAAGTAAGCACAGCATTACCATGCCCCTGGAAGAGCTTTTGTTTGGGTTTAATGCTGCTTTCCTCCCTGGCTAGGCTGGTACGAGAAAGCCAGCCAAGGGTATTCCATCTGTGGGTGGTGTGGCTTCAGCTAAACCAGGCTCTGAGGCTGTATTTGCTCTTCCCCCTCACATGCCCTTTTTATTCACGTTATTTTCCTCTCCTCTCAGTTTATGAAAGCATACTCTCACCAGATCAATCTACTGAGATCTTAATGAGAGCCTGAACAACACCACAGGTATTTGTGCAAACAGGTAATTATCTAGGCTTTTCCACATTCAAAAGTGCAAGTGACACTCCCCCTCCTTCCCCCTTTCTTTTTCCCTACATATTTTTATTACTCAATTTTTGCAAGGCTTTTAGAATACAGAAGAAAGAACATCCATTAGAAGAAAATTAAAGTTGCCTTTTCACCCAGCACTTCTGAGTTAGTATTGATTTTCCTGGAATTTGCTGACGAGCAATTCATGTATGCTGAATTCCACTTCAAAATCCTATTAAGCAGCCTATGGTAAACAACTGCCAGGTTGTAAGAGTAAATGTCCCATTAAAATAGGTTACAAGTAGTGACAACCTGACATTCATTGGGCTGCAAGTCTGCAAACTCCTTTTTGGCCTTGAGGTGTCTGATCCTGTGAAAAGTTGTGCGTTAATGGGATAATCAAATAATTTATACAGTTGTATCTTTTCTCTTTCTTTGCAGGTTCTGGGAGTAGCTTGGCTTAAAAAGACATAGCCTTCTTTGGAGGATTTTGTGTGTAAAATATTTGGATTAGGAAAAAATGTGGAAGTTTGGTAGTATTTATAGCCAGACTTTGAATTGTAATGTCAGCAACCAGTTTACAGATGTTTTGCCTTGTGGAAGAACTGGACAGATTTACAACTTTTCCACAGGCAAGCATAAAATGCATTGATTACTCACTGCTTGTTACTATTTTCTTATCATCAATAAGATATTTTCTTACGATTGATGGTGGACCTGGCAGTGTTGGGTTAATGGCTGAACTTGATGAATTTAATGATCTTTTCCAGCCTAAATGATTCACTGGTCACATTTTAAATGAAGTAACAGTCTGGTCAGAATGCAAGGAAAACCAAGCTGATAAACTGCTTAAAATTCAACCAGACCCAGACAAATTGCAAACAAGTTTGAGTGACTACAGCCAGAGAGACTCCATCCTGGAGTGCCGTAATGGAAAGCTCTTAAAAATCTGTGTTTGTTTGCTGGTTTATGCAAAAATGCTGAGCCAGGCACAGCCAGCTCGTTGTGGGCAGAAAACGCCTGATGACTGCACGACATGGAGACTCTGTTGTGCATTTCAGGGGTCAGGGACTCGGTGATGGCTTTCTTCAAGCCAGGGCTGATGTTTGCTGGGAAGCAGCTCTGGAGCTGTGACTGCAGCTCATCCCACGGGCAATTTATCCCTGTAGCAACGCCAGTGAGAGACCTATGAAAAGTTATGACCTATGAAAAGTTATGACCTATGAAAAGTTACATCTCTTAAGAACAGCGAAGCTTAACGCTCATGGCAAATGTGCTTTTTGCACGTAACTGAGGATTTCAGCCTCTAGCACTTCTTAGTAGCACTGGGTTTTTTTAAACACACTAAATAAATTCCTAAAGATGCAAACAGACAACTAAAAAAACTTGGGCAAAACCTACCAATTACTCATCTATCTCAGAGTTGCCTTATACTGATAAAAGCCTGGTCTTTCATTGAAACAGAAATTATTTCACTTAATCTCAGACTAAACCAGAAACAAATGGTTTGGTCTTTGGAAAACTCTTGGAATTTACATTTTAAAAGGCTTAAATATATTTTCTCCACACTAATTATTTCTGTTTGCAAGTCAAGACATAAAGCAACAGTGATAAAACGCCACAATAAGGAACGCTTTTGTAGAATTTCCAATCTGAACTGGAAGCAGGAAAAAACAAACAGAAAATCAGCTCAAAATCTTTTCCCTCCAGACTTTCATGACCCAGTTTGTAAACCCAGGAGATTTGGTTGAGTCTGAGAGGCTCCACATGTGGCAAGTTTTGCTCAATTCTCTGGATCTTTATCCGCTGCTATTTTATTGAGAAGACTAAGATGACATTGCTCTCTAGAACAGATTATCAAATTGGTATTCCTTGTGCTGTAACCAGATGGCCTCTGCCTATGTCTAAATGCAAGTCTAAATACACCTAAGAATACTTTCTATTTTATACATTTAGATATGATCCTCTTTTGAACAGTGTTTACATGTGCTGTCCATGTGTGTATATACACAAACCAGACAAAACAGAGCAACAAAAAACAAGAATTATTTATATTTGTATAATCAGATGACTAAATTGAATTAGTGATTTTTTTTTTTTTACTGCCCTATTATTCGTTTTTTCCCCCAGAGGTATGGAAGGTCCTGAAATGCTTTACCCTAGACAGCAGCCTGTACTGACATCTGTAGCTGCTGCTTTCCAGGGACACATTGATACCAAGCTATTGGGACAATTATTTGTTTGCAGTCAGGTCTAAAATAAAGGCTAAACAAAATCCTAAATGATTTTTCACATCAGAATGTCTTCCTGAATCTAGGCTGAAGTGAATGCAGTTGCAGCGTATGTTAGTGAAAAACAACTGCAGAATTTCTGGACAATACTTGCAGCTTAAGATTCATATCCAATAAAATTAAAGTGCTAACTGGCTACAGACAGTATTTTCTAGTACAAAGAGGTGTCCCAAACGTTGTTTTTATTCTAATACTGAAAATTACTAAAGCAAAGCACTGTAAAGTTCATCTTAAATGCAGTAATAAGTATTTCTGATATAGTTATGGATGTATCACAAATTATGCTATGTCCAAACTATATCTGGACAGTCCTTTATCTTTGTGACGTCTTACAAAGTAAGTATATCTAATAAGGTTAAAATCCCCATCTGGTTGCCAAAAGACAGTTCTTTATTATTTTGAATTTCATAGAGATGAACTTCCAGATAAAAAATGGAATCTCACTTGCTTTCACATTAATCAGCACACCACAAAATGTTTTATCAGTAGCAATAGCACAATCCTCATTGTTTTAACAGAAAAAATAGCTTTAATTTCTGCCTGTGTGTGTATGTGAATAAATCTATATTTGCTTGCTTTTTATTGGAGTGCTTCTACTGAACCACAGAGTTAGTTCTCTTTATCAGGTAAGGAGAATATCACAGTAGTTAGTTGGAAGGAATAAAGCAAAGGAGTACAAAATGGAGGAAATACTGTATCCTCTCAATGAGGCCAGGCCCTTCCAAGTTTGTTGGTTTTTGCAAGAATTTTATATACAACATATAAGCTTCAAGATGCTTTTCCACTTTAAAACATGCAGATCTCCATCTAACTTGAAGGCCAAAAGGCCAGAGGTCCAAGCACCCTCTTCAAGTCAATGGCAATTCAGAGAATTTTCGTGAGATAGCTAAAATAACTGCTATGAATCCACTGGAATAAAAAAAACTGCCCTATTATGTGTTACTCATGTGTGTTACTCGGTTACTAAGACAGCCTTAAATAAAAACATGTGGCTTATATAATAACATATAATTGTTTAGTTTTTGTAATGTACCCTCACCTAAGTAGATAATTGGCAACGAGAACTGAACATGAGAACTTTTGACCTGAAATTACTCGGG
Organism: Platysteira castanea; assembly: GCA_013397175.1. Taxonomy (NCBI): domain Eukaryota; kingdom Metazoa; phylum Chordata; class Aves; order Passeriformes; genus Platysteira; species Platysteira castanea. Next base: position 5,193 of record VYXC01008336.1, read on the forward strand.
GTTTTTTTCTGAATTCAACAGGAACATGCTCTCTGTTCTCTCAACTCTTTAAACAATTTACAATAGTCTTTTTTTTTTTTTATTTAAAAGATATGCTTAGAGAAGATTGAATAGTTCTTGGAAGCTGAGGGAAGATATCCAACATAGTGGTATCTATCTTTAAACAGGAAAAATTACAACATAGATGCTGGCACTGGCAGCGCTCAAATCAATATTCAGGAAGTATCACATGTATAATTAATTACCTGTCAGTGAATTTGAACCAAGAGAAGGTCAAGGAAGTGTCATTTATGCTTTGTTTTTCTCCCATGTCTGTTTCTCTCATGCATTTACTAAAGGTAAATGTTCAAATATGCATTCACACCAGTTCTTGAAGAGAACATAAAAGGCAGAGATGACATAATACAAGGGGATGTGCCCTAAAATTGTTACTCATCTTTATCCATTTGTGGAGAGCTGTCCTTTCACAAGGGTTAGCACAGATTTGTGACGGGGTAAAATCCTGGCCTGCTGAAGTCAATACAAGTTTTTCTATTGATATCATTGGTTTGGAATTTCTTCCATTATCTTTAGACACCTGGACAGCTGCCTGAACATCTGCTGAGATTGTTCCTATAAAGTCAAAGTGCAGTTTCTTACAAATACTCTGATTCGCTGGTGAGGACAACTTCATCCCATCAAAAAGTACTTACAAATTAAGGGTTCATTAGAAGTTGCCGTGCCTGACTTGTTTGGTGGATTTATTATGGAGCTCTCTCACTTGAGAAAACAATCAAATACTTTCTTGCTTCCCAGAACCACATTTTTCCAGACCCCCATCAAAATATGGTGTAGTAAACAATTTTTCCAGGGTACACAGGAAGCCTGTGGCAAAGCTAAAAATTCAGAGTCCCATGAAATGTGAAATTATTTTAACATATTCCTTTTTTTTTTTTTTAAAGTACCAATTAAGAATGAGAATATGAGGAAAATAATAAGGGAGGTATATACTGGTGAACTAACATTTTTCAAGCCCAACATTTCCTAGAAGCACAACGAATTAAAGTGCAAGGCAAATACTGTACATGCACAAACATAAGCCAGGTTATTTCCCAATTTATGATCATATATGCATACATCAAAATATTTGGGTATCGCTCCTTGTAAGCCCACAAGGAACAAGCAAGGGTCTGCCTATGAATGGCAACATTTATGTGACCATTTGTAGCACAGTGATACAAGAAGAATGCAAAACCTATATTAAAACAGAAGAGAGTTTAGATTTCTCTACAGCTGCTAAGTATTAACAATGCTTTTCACATTTCATTTCTGTCTCTCACTTTTTGTATTTAATGTAGTCTTCCTAACTAAACTTTCCAATTATGCAGATTTCCATTTCAATTTGCTATTCTGTACAAAAAACAAATGCATTTTCTAAAAATGACTGTTTTTATAAAAACGGGGTCATTGGCAGGAACCCAGCCTCATCAGGCTCACTGATGTTAAAAATAAATTAATGGTATGGTCTAAGTTCGTTAGTCTAAAGCACAATTGCCTGATATATAGGTGGCATTAAACACTGGTTGCATGTTCTTGCTATGCTCAGGGAGACTTAACAGTACCTGCCTGTCTCAAGGGTACGTGCCCTGAAAAAGTTTCAATTCTTTTAATTTTTCACTTTATCTCCAGTCACTTCAAACAACCTGCATTGAGTTAATATGAGTAATTTGACAGAACATTTTCAAAAATACAGCAAGAAACATCCATCCTTGCTACAAGACCGTTCAGTGCTTCAGCAGGACACAAAGCCCCTCCACCTCCCTCCGTACTCCTGAAATACACTTTTCCCCAAACTGTGCAATGCACTTGCTTGAGTAAGCACAAGATATCACAATAGCAACAAAATATACAATAGTGTTTAAAACTCTGACATTAAGGTTAATCAAGTACATTCAGGGCCTCAAGAAAGATCTTGCCTGAGAAGGGGGGCACGGGTAATTGCTAGGAAGGCTGAGGAACATAAATTAAAACTTTTTTTTAGATGGTCATACAGTCAGTATGTTGGAATCAGACATGTAAAAAAAGGTGCATCCAGGTGACCTCCCTGCTCTCGGCATTAAAACATGGCTGGGGTACGAAGAGTAAGATGTTAGTTTTCATTTCATACAATATTGTACATGTACATTGAATTTTTAACTGCAACTTGTTTGGACTCCTTTGTTACCCAAATATGAACAGTCGTTCAAATTTCCCACACATGAAAGCTTGATGTTTATATGAGAATGAGTCTCTCCAGGAGTCAGAAGTAGAAAATATTCTAACTTAACTAAAAAGAGCTTGCAGTCACAATCCCATGCTGCTATCAGTATATGGAGACTTCCACTGAGTGCACTGGGCAATATCTCACATGAGGCAAAACACTCTTGAAAGATTCTGCAGGGAGGAGGCCAGAGGGTTTTTCCTTCTCATAAACCAAAACCAGATCACCACCAAAAGACTGCTTTAGGAAAAAAGATATTAAACAGAGGACTAACCCATTAATTTTGCAGAATTTGATGTTAACCAAAAGACTGTGGACTGGGCTGAGGTACAAACTTTCAGCCTGGTAATATTTATGGAGTGAAGTTAATACTTACAAATACAGTGATAAAATACAAGACACACAAAGCCCATGCAAGGAGACCCTCCAGATAAAGAGGCAGTCCAAGATGGCATATTTTTACTTCCAGTGATGTTCAAATTTAGTATTTCTCCAATATACTTCCTACCCCAAGTACTGTGGTCTTGTAATATCCAAAGCACTTCAAGACAAAATTTACAGCTTCTTGGGAAATGCTGGTGTCAGTAACAACAGCACAGCGCAAGCATTAATACAGAGAAATGAAATATAATGACCATTTTAAATTCAGATCAAACCTTTGCTGCAAGGTCACTTCCAAAGTGCAATGTAGCAATTTTCCACTACAATGCCATGCTGTTAAAGTTGTTAACCAGATTTAGAGAAACCTGATGTATTAGAAAATACAAATAAAATACAAATAAAATCCCATCATTCTTGCAATGAGTAATTAGCCATATTTTCAGCTTTGCCTTCAGCATATGGCTGCCATTGGAAGGTAAAATTCAAGCAAAAGAAAGCAAGACCTTACTTTTGTACCGTTTAATTTGCCAAGCAATTCCGTTTCTTGTGAATTTAGTAACATATTACAGCCTTCAGTGAACAGTAATCATTGGAAGTATTAGGAAACAGAAGCTAAGGATTAACCTTGCATTAAAACTACTGTTGACCTTATAAGAGTGATTATTTATTAGTCTGTGAAAATCATGACATAACCTCACAGCTCATATAACTATTCAGGTGTATTATAAAAATAAATAAATACCATCCTTCTCTCACCACCAACAGCACTACGCTTGAAATCACTTGCACTTGAAGTTTTAATACTGATGTTTAACAGATCAACACAAATACAGCATTCAGATTATTGCTAAGATTAAAAGGTTTATCAGTAAATTTAATAATTGCTGTATGAATAAAAAAAAAGAAAGACTCAAGCTTGCTTTGTATTTAAGCTGAGTAAAGAATTTTGTTTAGAATACATAGAGTTAAAAAGCAGCTCCTTGGTCATACTCAGTTGTTTGTGCAGCACCAAATTTAAATCCAAGAGAGATTATGAGAAAATTTGCTGCAGGCTGTCAGACCTCATTAAGTTAATGGAACTGGTAAATTGGCACATTTCCAGCACATTGTAGAAAGAAAAGCGCTTTCAGCTCGAGAGTGAGGAGATCTAGTTTCGGTTTGGCAGCTAAAGGAGATTATTAGCTATAAATAATGGCTGCACTGAGATGACTTATATGGGATTGCTTGACCAAAATGAAGTCGAAGAGACAAAAAAACATTAACATTTTGAAACAAATGATACAGTCTCTTTGTTGGACGGAATCTAGAACAGCTTTGTAGACACTTTCCTTTTAAAGCCTTACGATTTACAAAATCACCTAAAAGTCTTCGTAACAAGCTTAGCTACCACTGAACTCATTAACGGAGAGAAAACTCTTTGTTGAGCCTTTGAATCTCTTTAAAAGATGTTATGAATCAGTGCTTCAGTGTGAGCTGGTGATGTGCTGTACAAATATATTGGTTATATTATTATATAACTATTGTTATTTAATTATATTATTTTGGTCTGAATTACTGTGTCACATTTTCAGAGCCAGGACAGCAGAAGGGTATCAGTACCCACACAGAGCATGGAGCAGAAATCAGTAGAATTGGGAGATGCTGGTTACCTGAGCCATCAGAAAAGACAAAATGTGGAAGAATGTGTGAGAGACAGAATTTCTCTTGGGACAACGAGATCTGCATTTTCTTACATTTACATTTTTTACAGGTTTCTTAGCTCAAATTCCTAAATGGTAAAGCATCCTAAATGGTGAATTAAAGATTAGATTATCCTCTGAATTTATACCAATAAACCCAAAATCTGGGGCTTACTCAGATATTGAGCTCTGTGAAGTTTGAGATTTGAAATATCCCTATGGCCAGGAACTGGTTCTGTTCATTTACTTATATGATTTGAAGTCAACTGGGTATTTTTCCATTCTTCTGTGGTGAAGGTTTGGAAACAGGTGCTGATTCACAGCACTTAAAAAAAACCCCGCGCAAAGCGCGATTCCTTCTGCATAAAATGAGAACAGGAATTATACTGTTTACTTCATTCATTCTTTCTTTGTCCTCTTATTATTTCTCTAGAACCCATTTTGAAGGAAAATGAGGCCAGTTTCTACGTGTATTTTGGCCTTGGCTTCTTAGTCAAGCAGGCGGTCAGTGCAGGGGTGCACGAGAGCCCGTGAGCGAGTCTGGTAAGAGCACCTGTCACCTTGCAGACTGGATTAACATCACACAGATCCCGTGTCAGCACTGCACTGGAGTGACATTTACTTCTGAGCAACTCAGTCCAAACTGAATCCAACCACCTTCATTCATGATACGGCCGATTTCCCCAGGTACCCAGGCACAGTGGGTACAGAGGCACTTCAATATCTGTACACGTCTGCTTTTACTTTAGATTTATTGGTGAGTGACTACTGAATTCTGCCAAAGAAAGTAAACATCAGGTTCCCTCCCTATGAATGAAAGCTTTATTATGCTCTAAAAAATTTCTGCACAGAAAAGGCTGCCTCCAACAACCAGCTGAGCTTAAATGTGAAAAAAAAAAACAAAAAAAAAACGCCAAAAACATTGATGTGGTAACACACAGTGCTTTCACCACAGATCTTGGGGAGGAATACATCAGAATGTAGGAACACCAGCCATGTTCTGATGCTGCAGTGTCAGTTTATTATGCCTAGCTCTTCAAAACAACCCCAATTCACTGCATCCCTCATGCAGTGGGTAAAAATTCAGCATCTAGCACTTACTCACATTCTCCCCCACCCCCAAAATGTCCAACCTGAAATCACTTCTTATTTTTAATACTGCTCAAGGGTATCTTACCTCTTCTAGACAATAAAATTCAGCATGTAAATGTTTCTGCAGGAATACTCACTAGGAAAATTTGGGTTACTAAGCTACTCTGTAACAGAATACCAGTATTTCTGTATGAAGTCGTCTCTACCCTTTATGAAAGGATAACTGAAAATCAGAGCTAAATAGCTTATCCAAGTGTTCTGTTTGAATAGAAAACTAAATTGACTGTTCCTTTTATAAGCACCTTTCTTTTCTAAACACAGAGGCCAAAGAGAAGGCATATGGAAATAACAGCTACTATCACAAACAGCAAAACTCACTTATCCAAAAAAATCTACTTTGGAAGAGTTTTAACCCTTTTTCCCCCCACACAAAGAAGTGAGGAATGACTGGCTACGGTTTCATTTTAACATTAAATGTCAACACAATACTTAAACAACTACGTAATGAAACTGAACGCAAAAACAAACAGGCAGTTTCTCCTACTGTCTCTTTCAATAATGTAGAAAAAACATCTTCTCACTTGCAACTTTGAAAGTATGTAAGTAGACTTAATTCTCTCCCATTAAAAAATTATACGCTTTATGTACTACAGATTTATAACCAAAAATTTCATTAATATGGCCAAGAAGTGCAGAGACGATCCTGGTCAGCAAATACACCCCAAGAGACCTGAAGCACTAAGTACCTTCTGATATTCTTCTCTAGACACCCAAGGTAAATGAAGTAAAACATGAATAAGAGTGTTCTCCAAACCTAGGAACATTTCAGATTGTGCAGTGTAGTCAATCACATCTTTTAACTGAACTGTTTTGAACCCTCACAGATTAAGCATTAAATATGGGCAAATTGCCTAACCAGCTGAATGTTACAAACCCTGACAGGAGTGAGGACCACTCAAATTTCTCATGATAAAGTTACATCACTGTTTTATATGGATACTATAAGCCAGAAAATGTAAACTGATGCCTGAAGGCAGGAGTCTCCTAATGAAGGTAAAAAGTAAGAACAGCATAAGAAAGGAGGGAGCAGAGAAAGACAATTCTTCAGCATGAGGGTGGTGAGGCACTGGCACAGGTTGCCCAGAGAAGCTGTGGATGCCCCATTCTTGGAAATGTTCAGGGCTCTGGATGGGGCTCTGAGCAACCTGGTCGAGTAGAAGGTGTCCCTGCCCATGGCAGGGGGGGGTTGGACTAGGTGACCTTTCTCCCAGTGCAAGGTCCCTTCCAACCCAAACTATTCTATGATTCAGTGACAACTGCTTGCTACTTGAGCCAAGGGAAAACAATGATTCTACGATTCTAAGATACTTGAGCACACAAATAGACTTACTAGAAAGAGACTTGGTTATATAGTTCATTTCTTGGAGGAAACAAGTTCAAAATGGCCTGAATAAAGTGTCCTAATCTGAGTGCAACATATTCCAGAAATAACAATATTGAAAGAAGCAATATTGTTGCTTCGATATGTGCTGGTTTTTTGTATAGCTGAAAGTGACAGTATACTGAATTTTATTGATCAAACGATAACCTTACATACAGCAGCACTGCCCACTGCAATGTATCCTGTGCCTTCCTACTTGGACGAAGTAATAGGGCGTGTTTTGATCACTTGTCTACTGTAATTACATTGATTTCCATAGAGGTTTCACCCACTTCCAGCTGTTAACTGGGAACTTTTTTTTGTTCTTAATGTACACCAAACCAAACAGAAGCCAAAATTACTTGTTTGCTATCAGCCTTTTGGGTGCATATCAAGACTGACACCCTAAAGATACAGTCACTGAAGTCCTCGTCCATGTTCACTATGCCCATGACAAACAAACAAATAAAATTCTATGGCAAAATTAGTTTAAAAACAGGTCTCCTTCTGTCACAAATTGCTAATCAATTCTTTTCTATCTGACCTTGAGTATAAATGATACAGTGCTTCAAACTTACCTGGCTGTGTATCTGTAATATTCTCTGCATCCTAGAACAGCATACACAGGGTTTAGTTTTCAACCAGTGCCAGATATATTTATTTTTTTAAGAAAAGTTAAGAAGATGTATTTGGTATGCTTTTCTAGTTTCAGTTTAGTTTCAAGCACCTCTAAGCTCATACTCCTAACAATTCATTCCTGAAAGGAAGTTCCTTATTTTTCGTTTCCATAAAAGCTCCCCTCCACCTCTCCTAACTTCTGCAAGGCAGTATACCCATCACTTTGAAAATGCCTGGTTTTGTCTGTAATTTATTGTTTGATAGGTATTCTTTTTTGTACACAGCTACAATCTTTCACTCTCAGGCTGTTATACATATATATCTTATTTATAAAAGATTTTTTCCACTCTGTAGTATTTATGAGTAACTATCTCCTTCACGGAACTCATTCCTGCACAGAACTTAATTTTTGCCATTGAAAGTAATGTTTTGAACTATTCAGGATTAAAGAGAGGTCAATAAACCAATTACTTTGGGCAACGGTGCAAAATCAGTACTAGTAAAGTAATTAATGCCCTTTTCATTGTTTCCACATCATGGAGTGTTAATAAATTGGGCTTTTTGTCACTATCCAGTATTTCTTTACAACAAATTTCTTCATTCCAATCCATCTTTTTTTATGGCTCCCTGTTAATACTTTAAAATACCAGACTAATTAGGTTTGCATTTCAACTGTTAAGTCACAAGCTCCATTTTCATCTCTGTTGAGACTCTCTATTTTCTGATATTCCTAATGAGGCAATACTTTTATTTAAAGGGTGTGATCCTTTAAAGAATTTCTAGTGGCTTATTAGTTATGTGAAGAGGATCTTTCAGGAGTTCCCACGTATATCGTTTAAGCACAGCACAGCGGCACACACATTAGCCATGAACGCAGGCACACCATTAAACCCAGGACCTCCTATAACCTGCCGTTCATCTTTTTACAGGATCAGCCTGTTTGGGACTGCAGCACTTTAATTACTCCCTTCCCTCGTATGATATTTTGAGTCATTTCATGCATTTGAAATGTGCTCGCTTGGCCGTGGCACGAGTTAAACATCTTCCTTACCTCCAGGAAAGGTGAAGGGAAAAAGCAGGAATGGGCAATGCCATCACTCAGGATGACTGCTGGACAGAAAAGAGGGCTTTCCCAGTGTTTCATCTGAGTTCTGTATCTTCCAAGGGTACCACCAGGAAATACACAACCCAGTAAGGAAGCCACGTCACAGACAGCAATTCACCCAAGTATTTCATAGTCACCCACATGAAAAAGGCACCTTCTCTGTAAAACACAACTTGATCTGTTTGCTGTCAGGAACAGGAAAATGAGGAAAGACAGTAATTTCTCTTCTGCAATGTGAACTGATGTGAATTTTTATTCTGAAAGGGACAGAAGTGGATAACTTGAGCATCATCTTTTGAAAAGGAAATTGCAACAGTAGGAGGAGCCCTTTTGCTGAAAACCACTGCATTAACTAAAAGTTTTTAAAAGACATTTTCCTCCTGGAGGGGTAAAAAAAAGAAAATTCTAAATTCTCCCACCTAGCTGCTACTACTGAAATTTACAGAGAGAAAACCAAGGTCACACTATGCTGGTTTTGGCTGGTGTGGGGTTAATTGTCTTCATAGTAGCCAATATGGGCTGTGTCTTGGATTTGTGCTGGAAACAGTGTTGGTAATACAGGGACGTTTTCTTTATTGCTGAGCAGGGCTTGCACAGAGCCAAGGCCTTTTCTGCTTCTTAACACCTCTCCCCATCACTGAGAAGGCTGGGAGAGCACAAGAAGTTGGGAGGGGACAGTCAGGACAGCTGACCCCAGCTGACCAGAGGGACATTCCTCACCATGTGGCATCAGGCTCAGTTATAAAGCTGGGCAAGAAGAAGGAATGGGGGGATGTTTGGGGTGATGACGTTTGCCTTCCCCAGCCACCGTGTGGTGGATCCCGGCTGTGCTGGGCAGGGCTGAACACCTGCCTGCCCATGGGAAGGGGGGAATCCATTCCTTGCTTTGCTTTGCTTGCACATGTGGCTTTTGCTTTACGTATTAAACTGTCTTTACTTCAACCAACATGTTTTCCAACTTTTACCCCTCTGATTCTCTCCCCTATCCCACCGTGGAGGGAGTGAAGGAGTGGCTGTGTGAGGTTGGCTACACCCTGGAGGAGCAAAAAACCTTGCTTCAGGCACGTTAGTTAACCCAGCTGGATAATAACTGAGCTTTCTCAAGTCCCTGAAGAAAACTCACAGATCTCTGCAATCCAGGCCTGTGGAAGGAAAAATACTCTCCATGGCAGCATCATTAGTGGAATCAATGGTCAGTATCTCTGTATCTCAAATGCTTCTCATGTCTCGGAAATGCGTTTGGAATTAGTCCTCCATCCTCAGATGCCGAGGTCCTACACATTGACATAAGTGCTGTGGTGAGTTAATATACAGGTAACACTGAGATCTGAGCACGTACTTCAAACCATTTTGAAGCCAACAAGAATGATGCCTGTATCTTAAATGTAACTTGTGCTTTTCTGGTCCTTCTCTGATTTCTGAGTTGCTTGCGGTGAAGAAAAGGAAGGGATAAGAGCCAAGCATGCCAAACACAGCCTACATCACCACCTCTGCTTCACTCAGGGGTGAATGAAGTCATTAACTTGAAAATCTGGACTTGGAAGACGTTTGAAACCACTTACAACCTACAGAATTCCACCTGGGAGATAATTTGCCAAGGTGCTAAGTGGAGACAGAGCCAAAGTTCCTGGTTCAGCCAACCCAGCTGTATGGCAGGAGCCTCCTGCCAAGAACACAAAGGTACAGAATTGCAAAGTCAGATATAAGACTGAGCAATTCTCACAATTGTACACCCAATTTAAATCCCTGCACTGATGTTTGTAAAAGGCCTTGAAGATGAAAAGTACTATGCACAATAAGCCCTGAGTGAAATTATTAAAACCAGCACTTCATGAAAAGAGATTAATTATGCTATTACTGTTTGCACATGTGAATTTTCCATAAAAATAGAAATCTGGGCCCTGATTCAACCAAGTATTTTAACATATGTCTGACTTATAAGTACACGAGTAGTCCCATTTTAGTTAATGAGACCATTCCTGCTTAAAAGTTAGGCATGTGCTGCACTACCTGTGGCCATGGGATTAGAGACACAGGCACAAAGAGACGGGTACCATCTCTTTAGGCATCTTGACCTCAGATAGCGACATGTTTTCTTATCTCAGAAGCACGTAACTACCTAGATAAAACTCTCTGCCCATAAAAGTGACCTACACGCCTAAAGGTCTACCACATGGATGTGCCAGCATGCCCTGATATTGTCCCGCAGGTAGGCATCTACAGACCTCTCCAAAGGTGCCTAGTGTTCAGGACATGACTACTTGATGAAACCTTGTCCAGACCTTGGCACTGAAATGCTACTCTTGACTCCTACCACTTGCTGAGTACCTAAAGCCAAATTTCCCTCTTCCTTTCCTAACTTCGCATAGCACAAACAAAACTGCACGGAGATGACTTCAGTTCTACAGCTGCCCTTAAAGCTTTTACCACTCTTGAGTTTAAAAGGCACAGAGGGATAGGGTTAAATACCAGTAAAATTCAGAGGGAAAACAAAAACAACAGTGAAAAATTATTCTCAAGCTTTTCAAATAAAAGATGTCAGCATATCCAATTCTGAGTGAATACTGCTCACAAAATTGTCTAGGCAATATATTTCAGAAATTTCTATGGCAAATACTGTTCTTGAAGTTCCTTTATTGTATATACTTTTTACTGACTGGAAAGCACAGCTACTACTATCTCCACTTACCTCGCTTCTTTAGCAAGGATGAGGATGAAACATAACTGTGACCAGAACTTTATGCCCTACCTTATAGCTTATGTTTCTGAATATTTATTAATTTTATGCTCTTCGTTCTTTAAAAAATTCCTTAGGCTCCTCCTGAATTGTTGTCTTTAAAAGTTAATTCCAGGTGGAAAACAAAGCATTAAGTAAGAAGAGCTCAAGACTTTTTTTTTCTTTTTTAAACTCTGAACAATGCACAATAACTGCCCTTTCCTGTAGTCACAATTGTTGCAGAGACCAGAAGGAGGTTCTTCTAATTGATTTCTATGCAATTGCCATCTTGAGAAAGAGACCTTACAACTGAATTTTCCTTCCTGGAATGGCTTGTGGATTATGTACTGGCACATGGACTCATTAAAAGAGAATCAAAGGAAATTTCTCAGAAAAAGAAACCCCTCTCTTCCCTGTTTTAGTGATGGATGTATTATTTTGTGATACACGAAATCTGTCAGAAACTTATTAGTCCACCTAGTGAAGTAGATACTCTACTCCCAGAGATTAAATACTTTCTATATTTTCAGATCAATATCGCAGCAACTTTTTCAGTGTAAATAAAACCTATACAGATGTTGATATTTGGAAGTCAGAACTCTCTTTACTGCTTGAAGAATATCTGTTTTGCTTTGCAAGCACTCATCAAGTGACACAACTGAGAGCACCTAAAAACCTTCAAGAAATAATAATAGAGGAAAGAGGGCAATTCTGGCAGACAGAGAATATCCTTTTAGGTAAAGAAACTTTGCACTTGGTGCCCTCTTAAAAAAAAAAAAAAGTAATTTATTTGGAAAAAACCACCACTTTGGAAGAAAAAACTGGATAAAGTGAATATGAGAGAGAAAGCAAATCACTTATCTTTTTGGAATAAGAACAATAGGGCTCTTTAATTACAGATATTTTATATAGAACTAATTCAAATGCTGCGTAATGCAAAAAATAGTGAAGTACAGAAACTAGCAGGAAGCTTGTGAATGCTGCATTTAACAGCCATGTGAAATACCTTTATAACTTGACGTGCTCTTGCATAAAAACTACTGGTAAGTTTTTCTTCCTACACTTAATAATATCCACTTGCTAATTTACTCTGTTTCGACATTCTCTTGCACACACACACACACGTGTAGATACACTCCTTATAGCCAGCGCTGTGAGAACTCTCCATCTGGTCTGCAAACTGTAGAATTTCCTTTCCCATCTATCTCAGAAATATAGTCCCATGACCCACGGGTCACCATCTGCTCAGTTACACTGGCACAATGCCTAGTATGCTTGAGGTAATGCCACCATCCTTTCCTCCAATTGTAAACTCCCAACAAGGCAGACATCTACCAGAGTGTTTGCACACAATGAGGCAGCTCCCAGTGAGATTATAGTTAAGACACCACAGAAATTCCCTTCATCTACAGTAGCCTAGGATGTGGGAATGACCAAAGACACATGCAGTCTCTCTTGATCAAAGGTCATTCTAAGGAACAAAGCAGTCAGTGCTGATGTGTCCAAGATAGCATAATATAACACACACACATAATTGTGTCCAGCATGTGTGGTTCCCCCCCAGTTCCTCTCTTAATGATCTTTGCTTCACTCAGTATTCATTTGCGTACAATCTCCTATTCTCAGGATGCCCTAGAGCAGAACAAATTATACTAAACATAAGTGAAATCAAACAAAGTTTTCATTGAGTACCATTCATAACATTTACAAACAAGTCTCTTGTGTTAAGTTTCTCAGAAATAATTAGCAGGTTCAGTTTTACACCACTAGATTTTCTTCTTCTTCTTCTTCTTTTTTTTTTTTTTTTTTAAGATGTAGCTATAGTAAAGTAACAAAAAAAATCTCACATGATGTATTTATTAAGAATAAAGGTAGCATAAAATTGAAAAATTTTTTGTATCATAAAAAGGAGTAGATAGGAACAAATATAAAATTTGACCAAATTAGAAAATGTGTGTGGAAAGGTATTCTTCACTTTTTTTTTCAAGTGCTATTAGATATTAAAAAAACCCTTAGGAAAGGATGTTCTCTGGCTTATGCAGCAGACAGTATAGGTAAAGGTCTTCTTTTACAGTGCTCCAGTAGTTTAAGTACAGAGTAACAGAAAAGTACATTTGAAATCTACCTCTCTATTGTATTTTCCTTTTCAGTCTCACTACAAGGAAACACTCCATCAATTTTTGTCACACACTTCTCTGTGCCTCACTCGCTAGCAAGTGTTCTGAAACAACAAGCCAAAAGCCCACTGGCAGAACAAAACCAAAACAGGCCTTTTTCTACAAACTGGTGCCATTTGTAGCATGTGCTTCTCCCTAAGCCATCATTTCAGCTTCATTACTCAACTGCCTAACACTTTATTCAGGTAACATAACACTGGAAGAGTAATTTCAGCAACATCATGCTTATTAATCTTCAAGAATGCCAAAGCTAAAAATAAAATCCAAACAGTGTGAGAATCCAGGCAGGGTTACGACAGCATTTCTCAAGGGATCACTCCTTAGAGGGAATTTTCTCCTCCACCCTTCAATCTTGCAAGAGGAGGGGTCAGACCTCTGGCAGGTTGTGAGTGTGTGTGCTCATGGGCCAACATAGGTGTTTTCCTCAGTACAGCTACACACACTGATGGGGATGAGGCAAAGCTCCCTGGCTTTTTGCCTGAATTCAGCCCACACGACTCAAGCGGGTTTGGGTGAAAAGAAATGCACATTGAGGAGATTGCTAGCAACTCTCCTCCTTTTTAACTGAAGGAAAATGATCTCCTCATCGGAACAATACAGAAGCTCAGGTCCTTCTTGGAGCATTCCTTGACAGCACTAAAAAAGTAGCATCAGTGATTTAACCCATACTTATCTACATTTCTCAGAGGAAAACACCTTTTTCTTTTTAACTGGGCTTAGACAGAGAAAGTAACTTAAAGCTGCACTGTCAGACAAGGCTCTTGGGATTCGTGGCATGTTCATCTCTGAGAGGCAGATTCCAGCTTGTGGCACAGTGCACAAAGCTGCCTACAATAACCTGTTTCTAAGCAAGCTGAGTACCTAATTAGATTGACTATTTTTGATAACCCAGCTAAATATGCACTTACTTTGGTGTCTTAGTGCCTTCAAAATGATCTAAATTCAGAAGAAGCAGAAACACACATTATTAGGGAGAGTTGGAGCTGGTGATGGTAAGGATGTGTGTGTCATTTCTACATACACATGTATGAGTATCATCAAACATCAAGGAATGGGGAGGAATTATTTTGGTGGAAAACAGCTGTAAGGAAATCACTTGACTCCTAGAACCTTTTCCTTCTTCTGTATTTGGAGGTAACTGTTGGTTTTGCTATTTAAGATCCATATTATTTCTCAGTCTCTGCTAGTATTCCTGCCTGTGACCAGACTACATTTTCTTTTCTTTGTGCTAATTTGCAAAATCTCCTTACCAAACTTTAAATTAAGTTATGGCAATGACTGGCTGCAATCTTCCTGATTGTTTCCTGCACTGATACTTAATATTCAACACCCAGCTGTCAGAAAACATAAAACAGCCATAAAACATAGGAAAACAGTCTGAGTAGATACAACCAAGGACTTCACATGGGATATAAAATATCTTGGATACACTCCTGTGTGTCTCAGATAAAAGCATACTGTAACCATATTAACATTAAGCAGGTATTTGCAGCAATTACTATAGGAAATTAACTTGGAAAAACTGAAATTGTGTGGTAAGGTTATGACAAACCCTCTGAGAAGAACTGGGAAGGAACCAGACATTTACTTCAGAGCATGACATGGATCTGCATTATTGAATATGTGCTGGTTCCACACCACGCTCCCAGCCCCAGGGGACATCATGACTCAACCTTGGTGCACATTCCTCTAAAACAAGTTTGTTACAGAATTAACTAGTTAAAAGAAAGGTGATCATACAGAGGAGAAAGAGGGTTGAAAGACGAATTTTATTTTTTCCTGGCTCAGTGTGTTTATTTTTTTGCCTTGGTTAGACCATTCCAGTAATGTCGTTGGAACATAAATGTAATCCACAAGTATGAGACTAGACTGAGTGCTGATTAATTTAAGTGTCTTAAATCCACAGCTTCGTGTATGAGCTAAGCTTGGGTCAGAAATGCCAAATTAAATAGTGGCACAACTCTTAAGAAATAACTTGTGACTTGGACAATCCATAAGGAATCAATAACAAATTAAAACCAGTCAGTAGCAGTGAACTGAATAAATGAGTCATTCTTCCCAAAACAAACCTAATAGTAAAGTTCATTTGTCTATCAGGAAATTAGTGCTTTATTTTTGAAAGGTGCTAAATTACTTTTTAGAGATATCATAAAGCTGATATTGAAAACTAGAACAGTTAAAAGGCAGCCTTCCAAAATGCTTCACTCTTACTCAATAGGTGAAAGCACCATGTTTGTGCTTAGTATTTCATTCTTCACAAACAGGTAGAAAATTCTTTTGTTTCACTTTTGAAATGTTTACACAGCACAGCTTTCCCCAAAAGCCTTCTGGAAAAGTTTCTAAAGGATTTGGGAAAGATAATAATGTTATTCAGAAAATAATGTTATTCAGGATTAGTTCAGAAGCAGTAACTAAGCCCAGAACAGCACTGGAAAATGGGCAAAAAGTAAGATACTTGTTATGCAGTGTTAGTTAAAAATGTAGTTTGATAAGAATCAGAGCTAACAATTTTGAAATTTTCCAGGAATTCTCGAAATTGTGACTAAGTATGAAATTGTTGTTCAGACTTAGAGGACTTCAGTATTGGCTTATTCCACATCAAAATAACATTTAACTTATTTTAAATGCATACATATTCAAAAGGCTGGCAGAATGAAAAAAAGATTAAAGACTAAATTATTTAAAGGATTATTAAAGGATTTCAATAGCAAGCCTGTGCTAACAAACTGTGCCTTAATTGAGATTAGTTGTATTCTTCTTTTGCAAAAAAATTCTGATTTACGCATCTAAAAGCACCTTTAACAATTAAAAATTTCTTGGTTTTGCTGACAGTAAAGTTACCAGGAATCATTCAGTGAGCTTTGAATCAGTTCCTAACCCCTGATTATATTTCAAGTATGGCAATGGATTGAGCAAAACCTTTTCTTATTCTGTCAAAAGACCAGTTCATGTAAAACTGACCAAGAGCTTCTATTCTATTGGATGTTTAAGTTTTTCCTCATATCCTTTCATGGTATTACACCTAGAGAATAACCTATTTGCTCTACCACAACTTAAAAGAACTCTTAGAGCTGGGCAGGTGGGTTCAACCAAAGATCCAGCCCCAGTGCTCAATCCCCAGCACAAAAATGCAGAACTGTTCAGCAATTAGCATAATGCAATATACTGCAAAGTGTCCCATTATGCAACCACTGGCTTTTCCCTCCAATACTCCAGTCTATTTCTTCTTACTATAGCCTGAGAAAATTCTAAATATGTTTACACAAAAGAATTTGCTCAGTAGAAAACACAGGCTTCCCAATGCTCTTTTTTTTTCTTCCAATACTCCATTGAAAACTTTCTACAAATAATTTTTTCCTCCAATTCACATGTGTTATAAGACCAGCAGAAAGATCATAAATTACTGTTGCTGTAGGCTTTTTCAGTATAATTTATTACTGAAAAGTCATGAGCACTGCTTTGGAAAGGCCAGCCTGTGAATCTGTAAACCTAGGAAATTAAGAACTAAGCTGGTCTCTTTACCCTGAGGTCAATTAGAAATGACACCAGCAGACTTCTCGGTGACCTGGGGAGATTTATAGCTTACCATGCTAGGCCTGTGGTTCAGCCAGAAGATTAAGATCAGAACAGCACCTGGAAGACTGTCATCAGTTAAGAGAGGCTGGACCAATGGCTCCAGGCTAAAATGTGCACAGGAAAAGAGGTCATGTCAAGCAGCCTTTGTCTTTACCAGGGCTAAGGCACATGTGGAAGGTACCCGTTTAAGAGAGAGTTGGGCTAACAAAGGTCTAACTTAGGGACATTGGACTGTCTTGTAACAGGAACAAAGGCAGCAAGCTGTCAAGGCACTCTGACTTCTCTCATTACTAGAAGTCACCTCCGTAGATATTTGCTACTTGACGCGGCTTCGTGTGATTTGCAGATCTTACTCTTTACTGCTTTTCCTTTGTTATTTTTACAAGTGCAACCATTAGCTGCAGAATGCCTCACATCATAAACCCTCACGATTTAGGAAAAAAAATTTGATCACTCTGCTGTGCGAATCTTATAAGAAAACAAAAAAGGCTGTGTCTTTTAGCCACTCATAAATATTTTATAATTTGGTAAGAACAATAGCTTACAAGGTCAAAGTTCAGGTCTGTAGTGGTGAACGAGATCCTCGCAAGACAATAAAAGGGAAAGCTACCCTTTGTTTTATAACAACTTTGGAAACAACTTCACTGAGGCAGTGGAAGCTTACAGACTTTCCATTGTATTCAAGTCATTTGTGCATTTTGTTGCCCTTATTACAGCTTTTGATAAATGATGTTTGCAGTGGAAAAGTTGTTTAGGGTTTCTGAGCATCGTAAGCATTTAGATCCATGTCAGCTACTCAACAGGGACATACAGAAGAGCGCGCAGCTTAGAAAGCAAATGTCATTTTCTCGAGTAACCACTCTTCAGGCTCAAAGAAGTACTTCCTAATTTCTTCTACCATATGTAGGTCCAGGTTGGAGGACAATTAGGTAAGAGGTGAACAGAACATAATCTTTGGGTCTTTAAAATGGGAATAAAAGACATCTATCTCATAGATGTGAGAGGCTTAATTAATGCTCCGAATGCTATTTATAAGCTGGATAACTGAAACTCCTGGACAAGTCACTACTGACATTTGTTACTTCTGAGAACTCAGTACAACGGAAAAGTTGTATCCATTTTTCTTTTATTTTTCACAGTACAAAATTAAGCCCAAAAAACCAAAAAAACCCAGCCCAAACCAAAAAAATCTGAAAGTGGCATAGCCGAGGATTTACTAACCCAGCCATGGTGTTTCTCATTTTGTCATCCTCTCTTGGTTTATAAAGTCACAGGCAATAACTCTAGATGTGAATCTGCACACTAAGACATATTACTTATCGACCAGATTAAAACACATCTTACAGCATGCCATGTGCCCAGAAAATGAACCCCAAACTTGTTTCCACCTTCAGCTTTGTAGATGTCAATTCATATCCTGCCATTTTTTGTGCACAAAGTTTCTCATTTCTGCTTCAAAACCTGAGGTTCTTCAGGATCTCTTTGATGTCCTTAGAATCAAGGAATAGTTTGCTTAATTAAAAAAAAAAAAAACCTACCCTTCCTTTGCCTTCTCTCTTGGAAGGAGAGCCAGTGCATACCATGAAACACTTAACATCAACCTAAGCACTGCTAAGCACTGGCGTTTTGAAAGAGGTGCCTGACGAGTCTCTCTAAGGCTCTATACATGCAAATGAATGTCCTATTTATAGAAATAATACTAAATAACCACCTGTTTGACAGAACTGACTGAGAGAAAAAAACACATTGGAAAAGTAAAGAAAAATGCAGGTGTGACAGTGTGAGCTGGCTCCAGTGTTTATGTGCAGCAGCTTTTCCAGCTGTTTAATTAGACAAACATCTGATAATGATCCTGGAATACCAGACACAAGCACAGAGTGTAGGGCTTTTCTTGTTTATTTGCATCAACTGAGACCATCACAAGTCTCTACTTCCCATCTTTACAATGATCTGTTCAATATGGACTTAAACTGTACATAGAATATTACTTTTTCCACAAAACTTGATGTTCCTCACAGCGTATTAAATCTCTCCTCAGTAACCACAGTCAGTATAAAATTTAAATGTTTATAAATGTTTCAAGCTGTCACATCTTTGTCCTCCATGAGATTGGAGAAGGAATAAAACCAAACAGCTCTTCTCCTCAGGCAACTTTTCCCAAGTGATGCAGTCCAGACCGACTTGTTGGCATTTGTTATTATAATCAACTTTCCATAGCTTTTACCAAGGCATAATCCTTACTGTGTGTTTAACCAATGCAGATAGATTTTCAAGTCATACAACATAAAACAAGTGCACAGGGTGTTATGCATCATCAAGAACACAGTGGATAATGTTCAGTTATCCACTTCTTTTCTACTCCAATTCCATCCCCTTGGATGCTCTCAGCTCTTATTTGAATGACCCCAGTGTTTCAGTCTTAATAACCTTCACAGCAGTCCATTCCAAACATTTATTACTCCTGGGTTAAAAAGTATTGCTCAGCTACATCTGTTCTTAATTTGATTTTGCAAAAGTTTTTTTCTTCTCCTTTTTTTTTTCTTTCAAATGCACTATTTCCAATGGAAAATATACACCTAAAAGCTCTACTTAGGGAGAAAATTACATAGTATGTAGGAGGGTGTGGCAAGCATGCCTTCTGTCAGAAAGCTGAATTAATCGGCACTGGCTGATATTTAGAGCTTGTGGGCTTTCTTGCCACTGAAAAATCTGTCATTTTTGGGAACATCCTTCACCCAAAATTTGAACTATATATACACTCACACAAAGGGAAAAGTTCCTGCTGGGAATCCCACTGTCGCTCTTATTTAAGCATATAATGAACAATATATCTTGGACACATTCAGCTCTTTTTCCTTCCACACATACCACAGACAGCATGTGGCAGACAGGCCCAGTACTGCACAGGCACCAAGGTAGGTAGGGATTCTGCAGCTCAACCACTGTGGGCTTTGGGCAGCAACACAGGACATCAGCAATGCTGGGAAATCTGAGGAAAATTAATTTCTGTGAAGCTGCATTAATAAAACTATCCTGTGCTATGATATCCCAAATGTGATTTATATACGGCCAGCTTTGTTCATGCTTTCTCTTTTGAGGCACAAGCTGTGCTTATCACTGTCTTGGGGATTGGGCAAGTCTAATCGCATCTAGAAGGCTGTGAAGCCTAGAACAGTCTGGGTTGGAAGAGACCTTAAAAAACATCTTGTTTCAACCCTTCTGCCATGGGCAGTGATACCTTCCACTAAACCAGGTTACTCAGAGCCCCATCCAACTGGGCCTTGAACATTTCTAGGGATGGGGCACCCACAACTTCCCTGGGCAACCGGAGCTAGTGCCTCACCACCCTCACAGTATAGAATTTTTTCATAATATCTACTCTAAACCTAAACCTTCTCTTTCAGTTTGAGGCCATTCCCCCTTGTCCTGTCACTACATGCTCTTGTAAACAGTCCCTCTCCAGCTTTCCTGTAGGCTCCCTTCAGGTCCTGGAAGGCCATAATTAGGCCACCCCAAAGCCTTCTCTTTTCCAGACAGAACAATGACAACTCTCTCAGCCTTCCCTCACAGGAGAGAGGCTCCATCCTTCTAATGAACTTGGTGGCCTCCTCTGGGCTGGCTCCAGCAGGTCCATGTCCTTCCTGTGCTGGGACCCCAGAGCTGGATGCAGTGCTCCAGGGGGGGTCTCGACAGAGCAGAGGGGCAGAATCCCCTCCCTCCCCTGCTGCCCACACTGCTTTGGATGCAGCCCAGGTTGCCATTGGATTTTTGGGAGGCAAGTGCTCCTTTGCTCATGGGTTGTCTGCAATTAGATGGAGGTTTTTTTGGTGTGGGCAGGGCTGTATCAAAGACAATCACTGGGCATTTTCACATACTGAGATGTAAGTTAAGAAAATTGTGCCTAGCATGTTCCCCCCGATAATATGGGTTGAGAGGGGAAACACCAAACATAATCAAACACAAAGCTCCTGCTAAGCTCCCAAGCAAAACCAGGAAGAGTCACACAGGCACATTTTCTATTCCATTTCACATATCGTGATTAGTAACAGCTTCTGCTTTCCTCTGAGTCACTCTTTGAGAGACCACTTTTCCATGCTTCACAGAGCAAAGAAGACTCTGCCCCACCAAGAGGGAACTTTCATAAAGTTCACATCAATCGACAGCAGCAGCAGCAAAGCAAACCACGCTCCATCTTGCTTCAGTGCCCTTCTGGCACTGCTCTGACTGCAGCGCAGACAGTAAACAGTAGTGTGTTTGTGTGCAAATAGCATTCTCCTGAATGATGTCTGCACCTGTGTAAACTGACATCACTATCTTTTTTTCAAATTCAGTTTATTTAAGGAGCTCACAAGAGACACCTGTTCCATGCACAGGCACAAATGACATTCAATGAGCTGAAAAAAGTGTGTGTGTGTGGGAGGAGGTGCTGGGGGGGTGAAGGGCAAAAGTGACTTTCAGGGCTGTATCCACAAGCGTGTTTATATCTCCGGGTCCTACAGCAGACAGCTGCTGCTGCTTGCATTTCTGGCCTTCCTGGTCCAAGCTGGTATTAGCAAAACAAAATACAACTACACTGAGTTTTCAATACTGGCTTATTAAAGAGAGAACATAGGAAAACACTGGGGAAGAATGAAAGGGAAGGGCTGGAGCAGGCAGAAAACAGCCTGTCCCCTGCCTCCTCTCTGACAACGGCACCCAAACACTATGAAGTCAAGCTGGCGAAAGACAGCCTAAAAGCTTACACAGGAGCTTCTATGGCATTTTCCTGCTTCGCTCTCAGCCTTTTAAGGCTGGCACAAGGTCTGTCTTTGGGGTGTTTTGGTTTTTTGGTTTGGTTTTTTTTTTTTGTTTTTGCATTTTAGTTTTGGTTTTTTCTTTGAGAAAGGGCACAGTAGGCTTTGAAGGTTTGGTCATCTCACTGCTCTGTGAGGTTACCGCTCCTGTTTGGGACATCTGCCTCAGATACAATAAAACACAACAAGCATATTTCTGCCTTAGAGGGAATGGTGAGACTGAAGGTGCTCACATCTCATTTGCCTGAAAGCATTTTAAAGAAACCTATGTTGATAGTCACTTGTCACCTGGCACATTGTCTCACTGAAGTAGCGGTTTTAAAAGTATTAGAAATGCATTTCTCAAACTCACTATTAGGATTTAATGTAAAGAAAGCTATTTTGAGAAAAGTTGGATGGCAAGGACAAAGACTTCCTAACAACCATGATGAGTAATTAATTCCCACCTCCTCTAGTAATTCTCGCTACCTCAGTGGCCAGCGACCACTGCTGCAGGAGTGCAGTGAACACCCCATGGAGAAACTTAAGAGTCAGACAGATAACCAGAAGTACTATGGCAAGGAAAATTAGTTAAAACTGAAACTTAGTAAGCTGGAACAAGAAAACAGAATGTGGAAATCAATGATTTTGAAACACATCATGATTTTGAAAATTAATGTAAGACTCACAAAGCAGCAGAGTTTTACTTTTTGTGTACAGCCATTGTAACACACCTGTCACAATAGTCAAATTTTGGGGAAAAAAATGGACTCATGGCTTTAGACAAAAGAAGACCCCTTGCCTTAAGAACAGCCTTGTTCATTTCAGTGAAATAAAGACGGAAACCAGATTTTCACCATATCAGGACTATGCATCCCTAAAACACCAAAAACTTTTGTCTCTTTCCTCTATCAACAAATTGCACATCTCATATCAAGAGTTTAAATTTTTCCAAAATTAACTTAGAGCATATTATCACTTTAAGTAGAGCAAATGCAACAAAAGATAACCAGAATCTTATTTTAAAAGCTGTCAAATGTACCCATTTTAATCAGAAAAGCACACACGACCCTACGCCTCATTCACTCTCTACTACATCCCTTCTTTGCTGATAGAAAGTGTTTTCCTGAGCAAAACTTCACTAATGTTTAAACACTGACTTTTACTTCAACGGAATTTGAATCTTTTAATTTTACAAGGAATTTTCACCCGGGTACTGGATTAACGACTCATATCTTCTTGATGTTTCAGTATCACTCCAGTGTCACACCCTAAACCTTTCCAGAGACACATAAACCTCGGTGCTGTTCCCAATCCCAACCCACCAGTCTCCACATCAGTACTGACGGGAGGCAGACACACAGCTACTTCTTAATCCCTGGGAAGACTACATGATAAAAACAGTGACACAGAAAACACTGAGGTTTAATAGAGAAGACCTTCAAATAACTTCACAGTACTATAGAGGTTCTGAAAGAAAAAGCATAAATACGTTAAGTGTGAAGTATGTTTTTTCACAGAACCACAGAATAGCTGAGGCTGAAAGAGATCTTTGGAGAATTTTCTAGTCCAACCTTGCTGCTCAAAGCAGGGTCAGCTGGAGGACATTGCTCAGAGTTTTGAACAGCTCTAAGGAGGGAGACTCCACAACCAGCCTGGGTAACCACTCTGTGTTTGAGCAAGTAAAAGTATTTTTTCTTATGTTTCAATAAAATTTCCTGTCTTTCTTGACAATTATTTATGGCCATAAAAATAGAACAAAATACAGTAGAGCAGGGCACTTGTTCCATGTGAAGAAAATAACCCCTTGTACTTTGTCTATAGGTCTGTGTCCTGACAGCACTTAACTGCAATACCAACATGCAACTTAAGTGAGAGCCCAGAATCAACAACTCAGTCACAACTTCTATGTTACTGAGCAGTTTATAGCAGAGAAAAAGCCCAAGCAGACTAACTGCTTTTTATTCTAGGCCTCCATTCTCAATGACACAGCTTTCTGCACGCTATATTCAGCAGACTGTAGATGCTCATGGAAATTGAAGACCAGGTTCCTTTCCTTTGTGCCAAAGTCAAGAATTTGATGCTTTTGCAGTGATTTGATTTCATTTAGATTTTTTTTTTTTTTTTTTTTAAATTTTTTTTTTTTAACATGCAGAATTGCCGAAGTCAAGTTCAGTTCTACAGAAAGTGCCCATCTCCCTCCTGAGGATATTCAATTCTCTGAGATGACAGTTTGGAAACACCATGATTCTTAGCACTCTCGTCCCTGTATTTCACACACAAACCCTTTTGTGCCCTGTCAATTTTAACACAGTTTATTGGGAAGTTCAATCTAACACAGATGTTTGCTGACAGAAATTTTACAGGTGATGACAAGACTCCATTAATTCAGTGTGCACGAGGCTAGTTTTTGTGAGTCTCTGAGAAATCTTATTGTATGCTCCTGACCCTGTATCCTCATCTACTGCTGTGCAAGGCCTTTCGGCTGAAGCAAAACACGAAAACAATGTTTGTATTCGTTACAGAGATTTACTTACCCATATATTTCTTCTTAGAGTGTGAAACAGACATGTTGTGTGATGGTTTGTGAAATAAACTGCTAGTCTGACAGCCAGATTAAACATAAGAGCACTTGCATGCTTACAGACGCAGAACTAGACAGCTGGAGAGGATTTACAAAACCACTTAAGCAAGCCAGGGTCCCAAGTTTTCTCTGGTATTTCCCAGATACAATCAGCTTTAGAGTGACTCTGCACGACAGTTTGGTCTTACCTTGTATTTTGTGACTGTAACACTCAGGCTAAAGAAGGCAGCCACTTGTTGTTAGTAGGGGAATTCAGGTCTGGGGCTGGACCAGCCCCCACAGTACCTGCTCTGACCAAAGATTTTGGCTGTAAGGGGCACACAGCACTTTTCAAAACAAAAGCCTCCTTTCTTAACTATCTCAATTCTGCTTGATAAATTAAAAATATTTATTGATAAACTTATTATGGGCCATTTTTGTCCAGTGTGAGGAACATACGCCTAATTCCAAAACCAACACAGTTACTTCTCTTCCATGGCACATCGTCTTTATCACAGTATGTTCCTATTCCTCCTCCTCCTGCCTCTCCCTCTGAAATTTCCTTATCACTGCAATGAGATACGGCAACTTTCGTATTATGATCGGGTAATGACACTTTGATTGCTTGTGGCACAAGGCCAGACAACTCCTAAGGCAAGTCATTATTAGAGTGCAATGCACACCAAGTCAAGTTTCACTGATGAAATGGATGATGGAAAGGAACACAGTGAAATGGAAGCAGAGGACCTAATTTAAAGCTGTCATGTGAGGCAGCCAGTAATCCTGCAGTGCACAAGAGAACATGCTTCTCACTGTGTCTTGGAACCTGTAAACTCAGGGATGGTGAGGCAGAAGATATTGAGAAATCACTCTTACCCTCTTAAAATAAAAGGTCTATCAACCACACATGCACTTCAATCTCATGGAAGTGGAGTTCAAGAAATGCATCTTCTTGAAGAGTATTAATTCCCCCCCCCAAAACAACAAAATGGGGCAGGAAATTCAGGTTCTGATGAATATAAATCTTGTATCTAAATCAATCACTGGAGCACACCTGACTAATGGTTTAAGGTTTAACTTCCACTGAAAATGTCCTTGATTCAACATTATTTAATTTATTTTAAATTTCATTATAGTATTTCAAGGGTGCAACATTATAAATATTTGAAGTTCCTCAATATACACAAACAGATTCTCTCACAACTCTGTCATTCACACTTTCAAAAATTACATGGCAGTTATGAAAAAAAAAAATTGCTTCACATGCCTGGGGAAGGTCAAACAAATAATTTGCTCTCACACCAAGCTTTTTTTCCTCCAGACACTACAAATTCAATAAATTGAAGTTGATGGAAAACTCTCAGAAGAAGAAATCCTAGTTCCTATTCTTTACCTAAGTGTGATGACACTTGCAGGATTTTTTAAACTTTGATAGCGATGTGACGAGAAACCTGGCAACTCACACTCATTTTCTGACTTTCCTCCAGGCTTGCTGTAGTGAAAAGCTTTTTATGAATAAATCCCCACTAAAATATCTCTAGTGACCCCTGATTTCAGAATTAGATCTTGGGGAAGGGTGGGGGGGGAGAAAAAAAAAAAGGAGAAAATTATCAATAAAATAAGAAGAACTGGAAGTTCAGTTTCTAAACATGTGCAGATCGCTTTTTGGATCCAACTCTTGAGAATGCAGACATGCAACATGTGAGAATTTACCTGGCAAGAAAGACTTCATGTATCAATTAACAATTTTGCACCTCTTAAGAGGTAAATATAGTGGTCATTTCACAATTCCTAACTCACTATGACTGCCCCATTTAAATTAAATATATCCCCAAATCCTGCCTCAGGAAATAAGTTGTGAGTTCAGTTAGTTTCTGAACAGCTAAAATATATCATTAGTATGAAAATGATCCCTTTTTATGAGGTGCTGTTATTTCATAGGATATACTTAATGTTTGGGAATGTGTACATCATGTGCTGAAATTATGTACAACCTATAATGAAACACATATAAAATTGCAGTAGCACCAGGAGCACCACTGCAGTTAAGATTCTGACAGACTCTCCTTTATAAACTTATATTTTACTCATACAGAATTCCAAGACGAAATCTGAAAAAAAAACCCACCAAACCAAACCCCAAACATTTGGAGGACACAGGCTACAATTTGTGTTTTCTTCATACAGAAGAAAAGAAATGGAAATAAGATTTCTGTCCTTATTCTGAGATGTAATTTCTTTGCAGATTGGATTTCCAGTTGCTGGATTTGAAGGCGGGGGGGAAAAAAAATTAAATTATTTGGTCCCTTCCTCCCCCTGCCCACTGCCATCAGTGAAATTCAGCAAATTTACCATCTGCCATAAACAAAAGCCTGGTTGTTGCTGTGCTTCCTTGAGAGAAGACCTTGTAGGTAAGTGTGACTATAATTCCCCATAATTCAAAAAGCAAAAAGTTTAATGTTTCTGCACTTCACTAGACCAGGCGAGATAAGCAATTCAATCAACCAAAAGAATGTTTATGAATACACTTAAATTGATTGGGGCAAGGTATGTGTACAAGCATAAAAATAAAAATCACAGCACATATACATCTTAAAATTGAAGATTCTGAATAACTACTTGATTAATTATATGAATTTCTAAATGCATATTTCTATGAGCAAAAGCAGAATGCTAAGTACATAATCTAAGGTGGGGAAGGACAAAGAATGTTTAGAAGGTGTCCGCATGCCTACAGGTAAATATGTTTCTCCTTTCATGGCACCATCGCACACCCACCTGCCCCATTATTTTCAAAGCCACTTTAACCAAATCATATAGAGGTTGCATCCCCTAGTGCTAACACAAAAGTTAACTCAGAAAATAAGCAACTACTTTGGAAAAATGATAGAGAATCTGTTGGGAAAAGGTTAGTGAAGAATAACTCCAAAGCAGATTTTTGTGCACTGACTTCAATAAATGCATTTTCTCCAGAAACATGTAACCTGAAAAAAACACTCTTGCTTGTCTGATGTCAAAACCAAAACTATTTATGCCTTATACATTGGAGAAATTGTTCATGCCTACGTAAAGACTGCCTCCACGGTGTTTCCAAGGTCAGCAATTTGCATGGAATTTGCATCAGAACTCAACAATGCCTGTGGCAAAAAGAGACTGCTTTTCTCCTATTTTATGATGAAGTTCCAATATTCAAAATATCTTTTTCCAAGTTGAGCCAAAGAGATTTTACACCGTCCTGTTCCAGATAACGCTTCTGTTGATATTTTAGGAATCTGCTTATGTACCACTGCGGCAGGCATCTGTCTCACAAACTCCAAGGCTTCACGTCAGAATTTGGTAAGAAGCTAGGCAGCAGAATCACATTCCATCTATTCACATATTCTTCAAGAACCAGATTTTCTGTCGTTTACTCAACCAGAAATCAGCCATCAGGGACAAAGGCCAAGAAACCTCTTAAAGTCCTACCATGTACACAAAAGCAAGCGTGTGCTTAAACCTTTTGCTGAACCAGCTGAGTGGAGACAAGCAGGAGACACTGCATTTACACAGCAAGAACTTTCCTAAGAGCAAGACCTACATTGCTCATTTACTCAAGAAGTTTACTAAAATATATTTACCCATATGAGCTATGAAGTGAAATACTTAATGCACTTTCTAACTAAAACCAGGAGTGATCTACAAGTCTTAAAATTTGGGGAGAGGGGGAGTCTAGCCTCATGTGTTGTAAACAATTAGACTATTTTCAGAAAAAGAATACCTTTCAAAATTAGACCTATGTTATCACCCTTCCTCAATAACAATCCTAATTTTAATCACTTGTTCTTACAAAATGTTCTGTAACAGAAATTTGTATTTCCAAATATAAATCCCTACTTGTCTTGCCCATTTATAAGCTGATTTTCAGAGACTTAAAATTAAAAATGCTAAGTAATTATACATCACCTAGAAACATATTTGAAGCGTTGCATTAAACCATGTTACACTCTGATGTAAAGTTTCTTACAAGACTGAGAAGATTTCCAGAATCTGGAAGCTGGTGGTTTTTTTCCAACTGTTTCTGTTTTGATTATAATACTTACACAGCACTTACCAGTAAGCAAAAATAAACAAACAGTGTGTTTACTGCTCTCCACAGCTTTTGAAGCAGGGAAAAGCCTGTTTCTCATGTTGTAAAAGGATAGAGAGGGCCTACATCAAACCAGTTCTAGCCGACAGGGACATCTGGGAAGAAGTTAGTCCTGAGCAATGTTCCCCTTGATGGCATTACCTCCAGGCAGGCCAGCTGGGCTCCCTGTATTCCTTATAGGTGGGGAAGGCTCAGCCACACTCCCCAGCTGAGGTAATGAACCAACCCAAATGTCTGCTGGGGAGAATGGGATGTTTTCCTATGCTGCACAAAGAGAAGCGGTCATGCTCCTGCTCAGTATTAACAATAAAAGCAGAAACTAATCACTGGTCTATTGATTTAACAAGGGAAACCCTTAGATATTCTAATGTCCCAAAATAATATTGAATGACAAATTCTGCCAGGTTTCAAACAGTGTAAGAAACTGGAGAGGCCAACAGGTAATTCTCTTCCCAGAGATCTTAATATTACAGATGTTCTTGCAAGTTCCATCACTGGTGACTTTCAGCCCTTAAATATGTGCTCAGGCTCTATTTCACAAGGAGGAGACCAGACCCTGTGCCAGAATATGAAGCAAAAAATTCTAAAAGGGAACTGTGGATAATCTGAAAACATAGCCAAAAAATTTCAGGAGAAAGAAAAAAAAAACCACAACAAAGAACAAATCGAAACATGTCTTAGACACTAATATGTCAACAATGCCTCAATGGTATCATATAAAAACATGATATTGCCCTAAAAAAATCCAAAACCAGGTCTAGTGTTTCACAGCAAAAATTAATGCAGCAAGTTGTATGATATTACACTTTTACAACAAACTTGCTTTTCATTTTCTGGCTACCAGACAAAGCTATTTCTACATCCAAAGGTAAAAGCCAACAATCCACCAAAAATTTTTTTTCCTGCTCTTTTTCATCGTGGCCTACAAAGCGCCCTGGAAGAGCCCCAAAAGCAATGTTTGCCCTGATTGCTGTACTTCACTGTGTTCTGCACTCTGCAATTATTTAGATGGTTTAGAAAAAGGAGAGGGAGAACAACTGTGAAAGGCATTGTGCAACAGCAGCTGACTTCATGTTAACCCCTGTTCCCGGGTTCCACCCTCGGGTCAAATGCCTGTGAGTCAGTGTCTAGCACAGATGAATGATGTCATACTCACACCACCTCTTTAGCAAGAAAATGTGGTGGAGCCTTTCATTGCTGATCTTAAGAGACCCTGGGTTACTAAATGAAGTTCCCAAGATAAAAAAAGAATAGGCCTGAACTTAAAAAGACAGGAAATGAGCACATCACTCCAACAACTTTGAAACTAATTCTAAGAAAAAGACTGCGATGGGTCATATGCAATAAAAATGACCAACAGGATGCATGTGTTAAACGTCAAAAAAAGATTTGCAACACCCAAAAAGCCAGCAAACAAGGGACATAATTACATCATCTACCCATTCTCATACAAGCAAACAAACTAAAACAAAATTAAGGAGGGCAATGCATGTGATCTCTTCTTTCAGGTCAAGCAATGAGAGATGAGATATGCAAGGAATAATTTGATTTCACTGAAACCTGAACAGAGTACACCTGTGTGGATTAAAGGAGACAGTTCCATATCATTTAAATACAATGGAATGTGTAATAATCGGTTTGAACGCAGTGCAGTTCTTTGGTTAAGGAAAAATTATCTTTGAGATGAAAATCTTGTGGTGCAGAATTACTGCACATGAAACCATCAACTAATTAATCACCATTTTAAATACAGGAAAATATAGAAGTGATAAAGAAGTGGAGTGAGTAAGCAGACAATAAAATGCACTCCTGGATGAAAAATGCATAAAATGACTCAGAAAATACTTAGGTGTTAGACTGAGCTCAATGAGACATTAAACATGTTCCACAGTACCTCTCTGGTTGTGAAAGCTCCTGTGTATGAGGGCTGAGATGGCTTATCTTTGCAGGAATTGAGATCTGAGAGAAGGACATCTTAATTCCCTCAACTCCAAAAGTGGTTTCCCAAGACAAGGAGAAAAAAAGAAAAGCCCTGAGAGGGAACATGAATATGAATATGAAAAGGCCTTCATATCATGACTTTAAAAAGCCTGTCTGAGATTGTAGAAGTACGGATTTAACAGAGCTCTTATTAAACAGATCCAAGGTGATCCAGATGCACATGGAAAGAAACAGCAGCAACTGCTTTCTGTAATATTGTGATAGTAGGACAGAGTTTTTATTGTTCTTTAAATGTAAAAATCTATGCTATTTCCAAAATTTATTTTAAAATAATGTGACAGCTTCACAGAATCACAGAATGTTCTGTGTTGGAAGGAATCCACTAGGATCATCAAAGCCCAAATCCTCCAGAGGACACCCCAAAAGTCACACCGTTGCCTGAGAGCATTGTCCAAACACTTCTTCAGCTCTGTCAGGCTTGGTGCTGTGACCACATCCCCGGGGAGCCTGGTCCAGTGCCCAACCACCCTCTGGGTGAAGCACCTTTCCCTAATATCCAACCTAAACCTCCCCTGTCATTCCCTGACAAGGTTTGTATAGGTACTGGCTGGTGCCTTCCTGAGTCTCCAGCAAGGGTTAATGTAACTTTGTTTAGGGATACTCCAAGGATGCTTGCTCTCTCAGCTTGAAGAAATGTCTTGTCTTCTTTTTTACTCTATGCTCTGCATTTTGAAATCAAACAAATATTAAACCAGACCAACGTTCAAACAAAACATCTTTCAGAGGAATTCTAGTAGGAGTGAAATGCATAAAACTAGGAATATAATGTATCAAATTCCATTTCTGTTTGAGAATGTTGGCAACTAATAAATTCAAATATATACATATATAAAGGTCTGCCCTTATTTACATTTTCCTTTCTTTTTTGTTCAGCTGCCATTTTTTGGCCTATAGAAAACAATCCTCTTTTTTCAAGTTAGATTCCACTGTAACAATGCTCTTTATTGGTAGTCCTCCCTCTCACCCCACACCCACAAATCGTGATACAAAACTTCTCAAAAATCAATCTACACTTGAGCTAACACAGGCCTGTTGTCTGCTTTTTTCACTCTTGTCCATATTCATACTATTTTTTTTCCTTCAAAACCCCAATCAATTGCTTCAAAGAAGAAAATGCATATAATTTGCCTGCATTTCCCTTCCCTATTCCCATTGTCATGACAATTCCTATCCCTTGTTTCCCTATCCACCTTGAGTAGGTCTGTGGTTCTATGGTCTTTACTTCTTCAGCTCCTTCAACTGGCTCTAGCCTGTCATTCTGATCACAGGTCTGAGTTTCAGTCTTGCATGTGAACTGAAAGCCCCACTTCATCCTTCAAACAGGTTAGTATCTATGCTAGACCCTCATTTTCAAGTTCCTTGAGCTCACTGTCTTCAACAAGCCTTGGTGACAACCAGAATCAAAGGTCTTGGTCTTTTCTAATAAACAGAGAAAGGCTGCTTAGAAGCAAGGTTTTAAGTAAAAATCAGCAGGATGCAGCTCAGCCTCCAAAGTACAGATAAACCCTCTACAACCTGGTATGTATATGTAAATAAAATAAATATTTTGTATGTAAATAAAAACTAAATAACTGTTGTGGTTGCTGCACCACATTATTGTTACTTTAAGGTGCCTAATGAAAAATATTAAGGTTACATAATGCATGTTATTACTTTAGTCTAAATCATGCAGACCATTTAATTTTTACGTGCATTTTTTACATAGCATAAAGAATCCTCTTTCCTCCCTTCAATGCTGTACCTCTGTGCAAAGACAAGACCAAGAAAGGATTAAGTGCATGGGCTACTTAAAGACATACTTTCCAACTCATGTCTAATTTTGACATAATGCTGAGGAATCTGAGTGTGCAAAAATTCATCACTAATGAAATGACACTGTCATCAATAATTTTTTTATTTCTGTATCAACTTAAAGAAGTTTGTTAACACAGCATGATGTAGTAGCTCTGTATTTGACTTTAAAATATTATTAATAGTAATTTACTATGCATAAGAAAATGAGCATAATATCAGTTCAATTAGAAAATACCTCTGTTTCCAGAACTAAATACAAAGATCTGAGGTAGCAGAGTTTCTGGTGTAGGCTCTGTGGTAACTTTGTATTTTCCCCCAACCTTACAATAGTTTACGCTTCCACTTTTTGAAAATCTAAATTATAACCATTGACACTCTAGCAAGGAAAGGAAGGGCTTCAGGCTTGCTTCTTTATTCTTAAATCAAATAAGCATGAATAAGATAAATCTATGCTTTGTTCAGTTCATACATTCAGTGCCTGAGTATTCCATAATCTGCAAGTGCTTCAGTGCACAGCTCAACTGAAACAACTCAAAATAGCCTAACAATGATAATGGAAAGTTACTACACCAAAATTCTGTTAGGCCTCTGGGAGCAAATATCCACCTTTGAAAAGAGCAGATGCTGTAGTTACTTTTAACGTCTATTAAATTTGCTGCTCTTGAATGATTTGATATTGGTAAGAAACCTGGGGCACTTGGTGCTCCTTACCCTGGGCAACATCATGAAAAGTTTGAGAGGACTTGTTTAGTCTTACTCAAAAAAGAATAGAGTTTAGCATGGTTGTCTCCATCTTAGTGCACCTCTCAGACGATCTACAAAACCCAGCCAGCAGCTCTAGTGCTCAGCTGCTCTTCTGTAAGCTGCAGATGAGGGTCAGACTGAACAATTCCACTCGCTTTTTGCTGCACCTTGGTAGCACTGAACTCTTCAAGCCCCTAAATTGTTAATGGGCACTTCGGACCCCATAGGAAGCCAGAAGCTGCAATGCTGGTTTAGAGGCAGGCCGGGATGTATAAATAAGGCTATTGTTTCTATGAAATAAAACTTCAATATTGTTATATGGTAGCTAAAGTAGAGTATAATAGGCTATTGTTTCTATGAATAGGTTCTCCCAAGCACCAATCAACACCTTATCGTTAGCATTAATCATTGGGATATCTTCTCCAAGATCAAACAAACACTTCTTGAGAATTCAAACTTTGACTTCAGAAAACTTTCTGTGTAATAACAGATTAGATTTAAGTATCAGCAACTGTATCCTTATTCAATGAATCTTACTTTAGTGATTAAATTAAATAAGGCTATCTGAAAAGGTTTAAGCAGATTGTGAGTAAATGTAGAAAAAAAAGAAAAGTTAAAAAATCCAGCCACCAAAAGTCTATGTTAGGCAAAGCATCTTTGGTTCTGCTCTTAACATCTGGCATATGGAACCATAATCCCACTTCTGTATCACTTCTGTATGGCAAGATTTTTAGAAATGCTCTGATTAACAGTATAAGCAAATAACAATATTATTTTATACATATACAAAGTGATTTAATTTTACCATATTTGTAAATATAATTTAATCTTATTACTTTTAGAAAGAATAATAGTATTAGAGAACAACTTAGTCTACAGGGTAGCCAGAACTAGACTCTCCAAAGGAAGAAATCTGACTTCCAGGCAGTTTTGACAAAAGAATTCCCAAGAGCTCAAATACTCCAAGAATGAACAGCTGTCTGCACACTGGTATTCCTTAAAGCATGAGTGTTTAGTCTTGAGATTTTTTAAAAATACTGATTCAGTAATTCCAAACCCTTTTTAGGGATATGTCTTTCCAATTCAGCTCAATACTCTTCTCAGACGGTACAGTGCTCTATCCTTCTAAAAGTACAAGTTACTCTCTTGTACACAATGCAAAGCTTGATAGAAGTTCAGTCATGTTGCATATAATTTACAGTTTCTGTAATCACCACACAAAAATTTCTGTTGCACATGTTGTGGTGCTTGGATTTATCCCTTAAAGAAATCATTGGTGTAATACTGCTTTCATCTACATTTTTTTTTTCTGTAGGCCTGATTGGGATCACATGAAGGTTAGTGACAAGTACTTCCAAACAGTTATTTTTAGAAGTAATAATTTTGTTCCTCTGTCTTTCATTATTCTGCGCTGAGTTGTTTGTTGGTTTTTTTTTTTTTTTCATTCAATGCAATACAAAATTGGTAGGAAAGAATAAGTCTGTATTAATAACAGTTGCGTCACCTTGCAGAGGTAGAATACCTACTCCCAATCTAATCCAGCTCTGCTCCTTTTAACCATCTCAGCCAAACAAAATGATGTGTTTTGCTACAGGTAAAGGGACAGTTCCCTTTAATACTGGCTTCAGCACTGTCCTTGAGGCTGTGGGCACTCGACATGTATTAGAGAGAGCCCAGCTCTGCCCTCCACTGTGTTAAAAGCCTCTCACCTCACAGAAAAGATAGCAGCTGCCCTGGCTGGTCACCAGGGCTTCACTTCTAAGCACAGGTCACAGCAGGACAGGGCACAAAAGGCTGCTTCCCAACACCCCTGTTCAGCTCCCGGGTATAACCAGGGCTCACCCAAGCACAGCACCGGGAGAGACTCCTCCATCAGCCAACTTTTGCACAAGGAACACTGCAGGCTTTACCACTCCAATCTTGCACAGAAATGGAAGAATATAATTAAATAGTCCCTAACATCATTCCGAGGACATACTTCAAACTGATCCAAGGCAATTAGGATAGTCACAAGTTCAATTCTATCATCATAAAATCCAGATATCTTCATTTTGCTGAGTTTTCTTCTTGAACAGTTTTTCCACATCAGTACCCTCAGGTAACAGCCCTCCCTCCTCCCCTCCCCCCTTTTTTTTATATTTGGGGGGTTTTTGTGTCTGAGGGTACCTGGACACCAACTGCACAAAAAAATTACTTAGCCTTCTTTCAGAAATATCTTTTCTTGAGATAACAGCAGCAAAATCCCTTCAACAAATATTTAGTCTCTCCGCTTGTAGCAACAGAATGCAAAATAACTTGTAGTTCTCCATGCTTTCCCATAGAAATGAAATATTTTGAAAAATTCTTGAAACTACAAGCATAGTGATGTTTAAGCCAGAGAAGAACAAACTTTCTAGTAGAAAACAGTCCATACTGTATTTAATTTCTGAAATATGTAATACATGCTTAGAAATGAACATTTTTATGCACCTGAAGGACAAACTTATTTAAGGGGCTTATGCTACTACTTGGATTAGCCACAATTCCTTATTTTGCAGTGGTTCAGCAGACTCCAGAGGAGTGGGCTGACTAGGACTGTAATCCTCCCTCTGAATTTTCTTTCCAAAGGTTAGATTTGAGATTCAGCTTTTCTTCAGTTTTATCAACATGACAAAATATACTGTGCACATGAAAAATGGGCAGCATTTTCAGGCCTGCTACACATGGTATACTGCTTAAAATGTAAAGGAAAGAATAAAAGAGAGGCTCAGTTGCTGGAAAATGAGGTTGAGTTGCTTAGAAAAAAAATTACCTAAATGAGCATCCAATAGGGCAGGGAAACAACACTGATGAAAACTATATAAAGCAATGGCCTACAAGCAACACAGGACAAGCTCTGATAGTCAAATCTTACAGAACAGTTGATGCTATGGTAAGGAAAAATAAGGTGTGGAAATCGAATATTCTGTAGAAAAAAAAAGGAACCTGTTATGAACAAACCATCACACTTCAAGTTTAGGCAGTTTCTGCATTTTGTTTTGGCTAACAGAAGGATCAGCTCCGCAGGACACAACTACTTATTTAGAAGTTGCCTTCAACTTTCAAAGCTCTAAAAATTTAAAAAAGAAAACTCTTCTCCGTTCCACATGGACATGGGAGTCTCCAGTCCCAGGTCTATCAGTTTCTTGCTAATCTTTCTTTTGTGCCTTAGAAAACTGGCTGAGGTGATAGCAGCTGTCCAGCTAGAAGCTGGCCAGGATCCTTTAGAGAATACATCAAACAAGCTGAGGTAAAATTTCTCCTTCACAGGATGGGCTACAATACTGATTCAATGATCCTATCATTCTATAAGTCTTGGCTTTCTCCTCCTTCGGAAGGATGAGGAGGGAAGTGCTGTGGATCAGCAAAACACCAGACAAAACAAGTAACAAACTATCCAATCTAAAAAGCTCTCAGGTAGGGCAGGCGACCATGCAGAATTTTTTGAGTTTTCTGACAGAAAAACTTCTAACCTTATCATGATGTCACATGAAGTTTTGCTTTTGCTGAAAGTACATTTTCCACTGACGAAAATTTAGCTGGAAGTTTCCAACAGGATCATTTTTAGGATGTATGCCAGCACAACTTGATGTCCATGATGTCATTTGGGTCGATTAGCCCAAACGTGTCAAACAAAACTGAAAATTAATCCAGTCTCCAGAAAGAAGTGTCAGTTGCCTCCTGTAGCTGTCAGACCAATGTTTATAACAAAACAAACCCACCATATGCCTCATGTAGTTAAGACAGTAAATAAGGGCATTTGGAGCTCTGAAATTTCTCACTGGCTCCTTCATATCCTTATGCACACACTACATTGCTGTGCCAAGAACTTAGTAAAG
This sequence comes from Platysteira castanea, assembly GCA_013397175.1. Taxonomy (NCBI): domain Eukaryota; kingdom Metazoa; phylum Chordata; class Aves; order Passeriformes; genus Platysteira; species Platysteira castanea. The sequence continues at coordinate 42,053 of VYXC01008336.1, forward strand.
TGGTTCTTTCTGTTTTTGAGATGTCATTCTCAATCCTCAGAAACTTTTTTCTTATCTACTACCTGTTATCCACATAAAAATGAGCATAGAAAACCTGCAGTTCTGCTCCCTCAGAGTCTGGACTGAAGATACTTGGTCTATTACCAGCATGTTTGTATGGAAATATTTGCCTCAGCCAGTCACTAAATCCAGCAAGATTTTAAGTAAAAACCTCATTCAGAAGACATCATATCACTTAGCTCCCATGATGGCAATGAGGTCTTTATGTTTGTTTTCATTCCTCCTCAGCAGCCAAGAAGAAGTATTTTGGTCTGAAAGTTCACAGAAACTAACACACATTCCTGCTGGAGAACTCCGGAGCTGCATGGCAGCAAATCCACCAAGATGAACCTTGCACCCAAATGTGTTTGAATATGATTTGAAGTAAACAACTATTTTTCTCTCATTCTCTTCAGGCTTTTTTAAATTGTGAGAAACTGATTATTAGGGACACATGTCTCTAAGATCATGGAATAAATTGCCATTTCTGGCTGGAATTGCCAAGTGAGGCAATTCATCAGAGAAGAAAGTTGAAAGAAGCAATGCCAATAGTTTCGGGATTAATGCAGATCAAGTTGTCCACAGTCAGGTAAAATGGCAACTATTTGTTGTCTCATTGTCTGAACTTACAGCAGAAGGTGGTTTCCAAGTTTCAGCCACGCAGTGGAAGCTATAGGTAACCCATGTTTGGAGTGATGCACCAAGAAGTACAGACTGCAAGGTTTCAGAAAAAGGAGCATTTTTCACACTACTAAATCACCATTACAAGTATTTTAGAAACCCTACTTGCATTTATACATGTGTGTGAAGATAGTCCAAACACTTGAGAACACTGGATGGTTCACACAGTACCTGTTACTGAAGCAAGGAGGATAACAGGATTAAAACCTTACAGAAGGAACATTCTGACTAAAGGAATGACTTAAGGTGATACTTTTATGTTGAAATACCAGACACAGCATTTAGCTCTGCCTCTGTTGAAAACCACCTCTGACATTTATAAAGCTTGTAAGCTGTCAAAATTTCACTTAATGTTTCACCCAGTAATGAGACCTGAAGCAACATAGTGCCTTTTCTTACACATCAGAGCTGAGGCTTAAGCGGCATGGGACTTGGAGGCAAGCACAGAGGCATGTAGTGCTATTTTAGGCACTTCTGTAATACCCAAGACACCTGCATGGGGTTATGCAGATATAACATCAGACCCATGCCCTTCTGGAGAGGCATTTGTAGATCAAAGAAGAAAAGTTTAGTCACCAAAAATGGCACTAGGTGTTGACAATTGAATCTGTTCCAGTAGAGTCTGCTTCTACAAACCCACAGAGACTACTATTGAATTCCCTGAAGTGTAAATCCTGATTTGAGTTTTGGTTTTAAAATCTGAAGAGATTTCCATGAGGATGACTGGCTGCTGCTCAGAGAAAGCTTGCTGCACCTATTTATGGGCTAAAATGAGACACTGGTTTTGAAAGTATTTTGCCAGTGCCTGCAAGGCTGAAGGACAGCTTGCTTTAACTCTATAGGCCTTGCTATTTTCTGCAGGATATCGTTAAATATAGTTCTTAAAGAGCTGACTTTATAAAAGTAGTTGGGCTTGCTGCTGGCCTAAATTGGAAGGCATTAGTGTTGTGTGACACTGGACAGTCATACAGTCCTCTCCTTAGGCAGCAGCAGGGGAAGGGGGACAGGGCTGAAGCAGAGAAAACATTGAAATGAGCCTGATCCCAGAGGGAAGCTGAAAGATGCCGGCAGCTGTGCGAGTAAGGTAGCTTCCTTAATTTTGAAGAAACTAAACCAGCAGCGTATGAAAAATATGGAACGAAGTTTATTCTTAAGGGAAAGCAGCACACATGCTTCATTCACAAAGCATCCATGCTTTCTGCACGATGCCAAGTCCCTCATTTGCATCAGTATACCCACATGAAAGGGTCAAAGCCCACGCATTTTAGCGTGACCAAACGCTTCTCAGTTTCTCCTCTTTGGGAAGAGATGACAGGACACTGGCTGCCAAGAAAGGGGGAGGGTCTCTTGAAACAACTGGAAAGTGGACAGTCCAGGTAAGGAATGACCATACTGGAGAGTGATGGGGTCTGTAGTGAGGGGAAGTAGGGAGGTGTAAGTGAAAGGGTGTAGCAGCGCTGTGAAACACGAAGGGAGCTGGCTGACTGTGTGTGTGTATGCAGGCCAGCTCTACCCCGACACAAGCTCTCGGCAGGGTATCTGCTTACCTTTCATCTTGCAAAATCCTAGCTTGAGCTTTGTTGAGGTGCCCTGGCTTCCTGCTTGGGCACTGCCCTACCTTTGGTCTGGTTAAGAAACAGAGAAGTTTTTCTGAAGATGACAGCTCATTTCACATAGCGTATAAAATGCCCTCTGTTACAGGAGCTTTTTGGAGGTGTGACAAGCCTATCTAAGATCTTTAATCAGAAGAGAAAGTTTGTGCCTAAAACTGAAGGTTAAGAGGCTGTGTCAGCTTGTAAGCCCGCTCCTACATCTTTGAACCACTTTGGAGTGATTGCATGAGCCTGTCAAAACAACAGTTGCCAACCTTATCTGAACTTCCTGCCACTGTACCTGGCCATGGATTTTCTTTCAGTCATTAGTTTTGGTTTTGTCCTTTTTCTGTGAGCACTCTTGAAGGCAGAAACCATTACACCAATTTCACGCTTACAGTTGCTCTTGGGTCAAAACCATTTCATAGCAAACAATTGTCAGTGGAAATATTACTCCAGGAATAAAGCCACACAACAGATAGACATCTAAGTGACATCACTTGCATCTATTGGAATGCCAGTTTCTGGGAGGGAAAAAAAAGTTCTCATAATAACAACAAATTCTAAGTGCTTTTACAGATGTTGGCTAATTCCCCATTTTGCCTGAAGAAACCAAAACTTGGAATATTGTTTTCCTGGTATTTGACAGCATCAACTTAAAAAGGAGCCAGAAAGGGGCAGAAAGGACTGTACACCAGTCCATTTGCACACAATACTAATCACACTTGACATGTTTGTTTAGAGACCTACTTGTATACCTCAGAGCTTGGCTATGCATATTTTTAAAAGTCTAAAGAATAATTATTTGCCCATGGTACACGTGATGTGGCAGCGTGACCTGGTAAAACGTGGATATATTTTGTTCCTCTGCGTTTGTTCCAAGCCAGGCTACTCTTTGCCACAAATGCTTCGAATGAGGACATACCCTTTCATATCCTTTTAGTTACACAAGCAGGAGTTTCTATTTCCTTGTTTATCCTCAATGAAAGGGTGAGCAGTCAAGTCAAGCATTGGGCAATGCAGCAGATGTGCACAAAGCACCCATCTGACAATGGCCAGGGTTCCCACTGAGACTTTTGAGTAGAGAATAATTGTACTTTCTTTTGGCATGAACCAAGGGTACAAAATCACATTTATGTGTGCAAGCCTTTGCCCTCTCAACATGTGTTCTCAGCTGCATTTGAGTAGCTGGTGAAGGCCAGTTTGATTTTCAGTCCTAAAAGCAAAGAATGGCAGATAGTAAAATTTTAAAATAAAGCACTTTCTCTCCCTCCAACTATATGTTGGTTTTATTAATTAGGGTTTGCAGGAAAAAAATTAGAACCATCAATCAATAATAAACAGACTCAGGTTTTTCAAAACACAGAAAAAACCCCCCAAAAAACAGCCAAAGAAAGATGATACCACACAGAATTACTCTTTTATGCTATAATTTTCAAAAATCTCACAAACTGACATAAAAAAATCAGAATTTAGTTTCAGGCTTATGTGATGCTTTCTTGTAACAACTCTTCCTCTATTTTTTTTTGACATTAATTCCCTTCCTGCATCTCAATTATCTCTAAGCACAAAAAACTCTCAATATAATCTCCATCTGTTATGTTCGCTATCCCCTTTTTTCCTTTCTGTTTTTCTCCTTCCTTGATCTTGCTTTTTTGTCTTACCTGCCTTTCTCAATCCATGATATCTCTACTACCCTTTCCCAACTTGAGTACTGAGCTTTTTCCATTCATTAATAGCACAACACATTTTACCTGAATCTCACCTCTTGAAAAGGAACTGAATATTTTGATTTTCTACATCCTGTATAAGAATTAATCTGCAAACCAAGAACCAAAAAATCTCCAAAAGAAAATCACCAACCACTCTGCAGATAACTCTGGAAATAACAAATCCTAAATTCCTAACATATTTATGACACAGCAAAGGGTTCATCCTTCAAGCCAAATGTGTGTGCTACTTGCACATCTGAGTAGCTATACATTCAAATGTATTCAATCAGAAGCAAAAAGAAATTTGTGTGACTAAGTTCTCCAGTAGCTAGAATAAGACCACTTTACTTGCCTTAAAATTAATAGCCAGAAAATGCAACCTGTTTTTCATACATTTACAAAACCACAGAACTTCTAACTTCCAACTGTATGTTTAATTCTTGTGCTGTCTTGATTTCTCATAATAGTAATGTAATAATATATAATTTTTGAGAAGACAGTAGCAGAAACCCATCAGATTCCCAACTTTTTTTACTTGGCAAGACCTGATCAAATATGATCTTAGCAAAACGGAAAGCCATAGAGTACTTATAGGTTCATGCAACACATCAAACCCAAACCAGAGAAATAAACGTGTTTCTTGTAAAGTAGATGAGAAGACAATTAAAGTGAAACTCCTTGACTTTCCAGCTTCTAGACACACCCCACAAACTTCTTTAAAGGTCACAAATTAGATCTCTGAGACCAATTTAGCAGTTTTCTGTCCTTTTAGTAAAGAATGCCCAACCTTTTAATAACAGGATTTTGCCTCAGCTCAGTACTAAGTTGAAGGTATTTCATCCTTCATCCAGCATTTCTCCTGCATGAGACTCTTCCCCCAAAGTAACGTGCTACCCCAGACTACCCTCACCTACTTCTTTCCTGTGTTAACACTAGAAGTGTGCCTGCACAGATGCAAGCAATGCTCAGTGGGCCATGCAGCAGCACCACCACATCATTTCAAATGATTTCTGAGACTGCAACTACTTTAAGCTCACTTGTAAAGGGTGTGACTTGCAGGGATATTTAATTAATTAGGCAAATGTTCAACGTAAAACCCTAAACAAAGCAAGTATTGGGGTACCTTTGCTTTGTCAGTTTTTATTTTAAGGGCTCTCTCTGGCTCTGGACACAACCACATCAGTATTTTCCAGGAGAGCTGTTCTAATGCCAAGGTGCACTGATTGTGCATGCCCTCTGCTCCCAAATAACCCAGCATGTGCCATTCTATGAGAGTGGCAGTTTAAGGGTTAAGCATCAGAGGGCACAGAACAGCACCGGCTCCATCCCTGAGCCCTGAGAGATCCTGGCATGGAGAGGGCAGTGCTGCCTGCCCAGCCCTGGCCACCATCACAGGCAAGTCACCGTCTGCCACCAGAAGGCAGGAGATCCCCCTTCTTCCCCCCATCATTTTCCCAGCTCTGTCTAGGTACAAAGGCAGTAAACAGAACCTTGCTGGGCTGGCAGGGCTGGGACTGGCCCTTTGCAGCTGCTCCCCAGTGTCAGACCTCATGGATCGCAAAATTAACTGAGTGTCCCCCCAAGCCGCCTCTTGCCAAATCTGTAATTTGCCAGGTGCAAATTCCTTGGCATTTACAAGTCCAAGTACTGTATTTTGGTCTGATCTGGAAAAGCAGGGGCAGGAACAATAGGCAAGCATTACTAAATTGGTCACATAATTGGGGACTGTGGGGAAGGAGTAAGATCAGCCAAACCACAACTGTACAGAATAATGTGCCTTCTTGAACAGCCCGGAAGATCTGACACAGAGAGATCCATATGAATAAATGTATCCTTACATTTGTACATTGCTTTAAGACAGAAAAAGACATGCGCTCAGAGAGACAGACAGAAAGAGAGCAGCAACCATTAAAACTCCTGGCTTCTGAAATGCTTCTGGCGATTTCTATCCTTTGACAAAAATCGCCAAGCGGGGTGTTAGGAAGCTGGTGCATTTATAAACTCAGGCGATGAATAAGGAAACTCAAATGTGAGTTAGATACACCATGTATTTAAGGAAAAAACAACTCACAAAGACAGGGAAACCAAAGCTGATGGAAGCTGAACTGAAGTTGAATTAAGAGTGAACTCAAAGCCTCACAGCATGGGATGGTTTATTAGCAGCCTGAAGACAAAGGCCACAAAGCAGTTTTACTCCCTTAGAGAGAGGAGCCCTATTATGGAGCCTTTCAACTCTCCAAGAATTGCCTTTTAACTCTCCCTCCACAGTAGGACAAACAGGGGAAAGAAATTAGTCTTGGATGATGTTAGCTGTTTTGTAACTTGTAGTGCTAGTCCCACTGGAGCTCTTCTGACTCCTGTCAGATTTATCCTCTTGACATTCAGAATGGATTAACCTAAGGTATCTTTTCATAAGTAATAACAATTAAAAAAAACCCCCTCAATACACATAGCGTTTTCTCCCTCTGCCTCGAAAAAAAATGGGGATTAGTTAGATCACCAAATGATATTTCCTGGACTTTGTAGTAATCTCTCCTTGACTGTTAATGCTACTTTTAAAGGAAATGCTATATGCTAACACAGAATCTGCATGATCATCTACATCATGGTGTCACCTACCTACAGCATAAAAATGTAAAAAATTCCGAAACCCTCTTGTGTTTTCAGAGACCTCTAAGTCACTGAGCCTGAAACACCATCAATACTAAAACGCATTGGTAGCATTCAGTGCATCAGTATATCCAATTCAGCTCCAATTAATGTGTTCTTGCCAATAGAAAAGTCCATTATTTTAAAAACAATTTAAGAAGAACTCGGGCAAATTATGCAACCTTACTTTGGCTGTTCGGTGCTGCTTACTGAAGAGAATTTTCTTTAGATGTGCCAAATTCTGTCTTCTTGAAAATATCTCATCCTAAGGTCTTTCACTCTGATGACTAACATACAGCTAAACTGTATCAACTGTTGTCTTGTATTATTTTCTTACTGTAGGATTGTTTGAAAAAAGGCAATGGGCTAAGTTGAGCATCAGTTCAGAGCAAAAATAACAAATATAT
>VYXC01008336.1:49143-213403 GCA_013397175.1 Platysteira castanea
TTTTTTGTGTTTTGTGCTCCTGTAAAAAATGGATATACCTTATAAAGTGGTGTATTTCAGGAGTGAATTTGCTTCATCTAAGCAGATGGTGCTTCAAGCAGACTTTGGCCCACACCACATGGAAAACTACATTTACTGCTGTGGAAAACTAAGTTGCATGTTGGAGGGCAAAGAAAATCCCCATGACTCAGCTGCAACATAATGATCACGTAAAGAACTTGAATCTGCACTCACAAGACAAATTTCATGACCTTATGTCGCTGGCCACGGGCTGTAATGCCCCACATGACGTGCCACATTGCTTTAGGAATCCTTGCAATAAATCCCCGTAATACTAGAACACATTTTTCAACTGTAGGGCACCAACTATACATCTCAAAACAACAAGGTTTTTTTTTCGCATTGTCACAGTAGATTCTCATGGGGCTGACATGCAGCAGAAGATAATCTGACACCATGAAAAGCCTTCAGAGGCAGGGTATCTGATCAGCTTTCCCGCTTCCATCACGCTCCTGTTTTTATAGCACGCCAGCACATGTACAAATGGTAACTGTGAAAACAGTCAGCACAGATTTTTTCCACATGATTAGCAACTACTGGATTCAAGTAACTAACCCACTGCACAATGTCCTAAACATCTAAGATATCAAGATGAGTTCTAGCTCAAGAAGGCTTTTCTTATTCAAAAGAGGAGCATAAAAATATACAGTGAATTTATATTTTAATAACAAATTCCCAGTATTTCAAATGTCCAAATTTGAGGTGTCTGTTGCAAAAGGCATCCTGAATTGCTACACTTTCACTATAATAAGGTGGTCTAGTTCCAGTTCTGTCAGCAGTCCTAGAAGAAGGCTTGATGAAGAACAGAAATCGAAACAGCACAGAAAAATGTGAATGAGGGGAGAGCGGAGAAAAGAAAACCCTCACTTGCAAGTATTGTTTCACATTTTTTAAAAGTATTGTACTAGAGGAAGAGCTAATACAAACTTGTCACCACAACCATTCATATAAAAAAAATGAATAAGCAAAAAATGAAAAATAGAAAAAAAGAGATGCTATTTTCTGAACTTTCAAGGAACAAGTTGCAACTGTATTAAACCTGTGAGGATTTAAATCAAGAACACCCACTAGAAAGGCCTCTCTGAGATGACACAATATGATGAACAGGTCAAACAAATCCTATGCAGTAGTCCACGGGAGTATTTTGGGCTACACTGCTGGCCCCCCACCTTTCAGGTTTTGCTAGCAGGGTATGAAATTTGTCTCCTCTCAGTGTCTGATTTGTCATCCCTATCAATGCAACTGCTCACACAGTTATTTTCCAGCAACTCCACAAAAAAATCAAGGATCAGTTTTGCTGATTAGAAGACCTATTTATGCTAACCTCATGGTTTACACTAACAATTACTGATCAAGTCTGACACTCATAGTTCACACAAGCATTTGTGTGTTACATTGCTGATACTTTTCCACATGCATCCAAACTGTTATTTCAAAGCACACAGAATAATCTTTTTAACAGTCTCTGTTGAACAGCTGAGCACGTACTTCATGTTTTGATCTGGATTCCTTGTACAAACCGTAGCAAAACACTGAACATTGTGCTATTCATTTGGTCATGTACAAAAACACCCTCCAAATCATCTGTATGAGAAGTGGAGAGTTTTAAAAATTTATTTAGTTTCTTAAGATGTGAGGTCTCCCATTTTTATGACTTACTGTAATTGCTTCTCTCTTCAAACTGGTGATTTTGTCTAGTAATGTAGCAGTGGAACTGATCAGTTAAATGAAGCATGAACTGCAGCCTGCAGAGAGCTGGATTAAAAACTGCTGAGTTTTCAACATGATCCTTAATCAGAAAGCGTTTCTTTTAGAGGAAAGAAAATGTAAAACATAGGGAGCAGGGAGAAAAGGGGTAAGGACAGGATAATAGTGTTCTTTTAAAATAGTAATGCATTTTAATTTTTATATAATACATAAACCCACAGCACCACTACTCATAAACATGTACTTCCATTAATAATTAAGACTACAGTCATGGCTTAATTCTGCTTTTTATATGTTCCTACAACAACTTGTCACACAGGGTGTTCACGAGTTTCACAGGAAAAATAATTTAACAGCAGTAGCAGCCTCAGCCTGTTTTTACCCATTCTAATTATAGTCATCATACACACTCACAGATGTGACACCAGAAGATGCTAAATTCACAATGGGTATTTTAGTTTTGGATGGCCCTGGAATGAACAACCTTAAAGGATCAGGAGGCATCTGTAAACTGTGCCTTTTGCACAGATGAATAAAGTCCATTTCTTGAATAGCTGGCAGAGTGCAAAGAATGGGACAAGGAACGAAACGAAGAATAAAAGAGAGAGGAAATGTCATGTTGCTTGCCCACAAGTGCTGCCAAATGGACAAACTTGAAGAGCAATCCATTTCCCCAGTTAATGCTGACGCCATTTTCACTACTCCTGAGCTCCTTTTTCCTTTTGTTAATCCTGTGCCTTGCAAGGTTCATTAACCCTGTTTACACAGAAAACTTGGGTCATTCTGACATGCTAACAAAGTGCGCGTCTGTCTGCACATACACATATATACACTTCAGTTTCTTCTTAACAAACTCTACAACTAAAAAACCCCAAACATCTGGAATGTATGGGGTTTTTTTTTTTTCCTCACTTCATATAGAAAAAAGAAAATCTAGCAAACACAGCACTTAGTTTTACAGAGAGCACTAAGAAGGAAGCATGAATCCACAAGAAACTTTTCACTAATACTTGGTCCCTTCCTTCTCTAAGGTCTTATAGGAGCACCATGTTACTCTAACAGAATGGCAGCTACACGTGGACCAGAACACTACCTCATCCAAAGGGACCCTGAAGCACACTAGTGCAGTCCCAAAGTAAACACTGAGCTGCAATTTGCTGGTTTACCTGCAGCAGAAAAGGGATGCTGCAGCAATTTTCAAGTTTAATGCTCCTAAACTAGTAGTGTGGTCTAATTGCTTTGAATATCTCTTATTTAATACATGTATGTGAAAGTCCGAGATTACCTCAAACAAAACCCTGACGTGGAACTTTAAAGAGATTTCTCCCTTATGGGCTGTACTGCCCCACACGAAATCCTGTTTATTATAAGTGCACTTGGTTGGTGCCTTCCACTGTGTCTGGAAGAGCTTCACGGACATTTGATGAGAGAACTGTGGCACAAAAAAAAAGAGATGCAGCCCTGGTCTAAACAGACTTTAAATTTCAGATGTTACCACTTGTGGCTTCAGATAGGGTGAAAATTCAGATGTCTACCTCTCAGGAAGCACCATGGAAAAAAAAGGGATACAAAGCAGCTCCCCATGCAGAGAAGCAACTTTCCCTATAAAGCAGAAAGGTAGCACTGCCTTTTCACTTGAAAAGCAGAACATTTTTTCATTCCTTTTCCTGACAGAATTGTCCTTTTTTTACACAGAGACTGGAAGCAACCTGATTGATAGCTCTATCCATGTGTCTGCAGCACTCTTATGAGCCTGTCTGGTAACACCCAAAACCTAGCCTGCAGTGGGACTGCTGTGATTAACACACATTTGATAGAGCCACAAATTAGAGATTCCTAATGCAAGCTTTTGTTAACCAAAATTCCAGTTTTATGAGATTTGTAGGCTTCTTCGTGTGGGAAAATAACCTCACTTATTTAAACAACCCAGAGGCTGCTGAACAAGAGCTGGGTCTCAGCAGTTCTGCTGCCCAAGGTTGTACACACATGGTGTCCCACAGAAAGTACCAGGTGCTTTTTTGGAACTCCCTTTCCCACTGCTGATTGAATAGCTCACAGGAATACACAGAACAAGTGTGCCTGAACATCAGCACAGCAACAACCTCAGTGTTTATTCAGCAGGTCTCCTACAATGATTACCTCAGCCCAGTAAGAAGGCTATTGGTAGTCTGCGGAAAGGTATTTGAAGCATCCACAGAAATCCCATTTATGACTTTGCAATAATGCTGTCTGTATATCCTGATCTTGCCAAAGTTCACTTCTGTTTATGGGAGGAAAATTGCAGTCAAATTCTTCTTAGCCAACTCGATTATGACAAAGAGAGAAAAGAACAGGACACTGATAGGCAAATCAGGTACAATGCGGCTCCACATTAGCCTTGTTTTAATTAAGTCGGCTATGATCTCACAATAGGATAATTTTTTTAATGTTGGTGTTTAGGAGAAAGGCTTACATTGAAGGCTGTTTTGGCTGCCTTTAGTTAAGAATGTGATTCATGTGAGTGGGAGAGAACAATGCAGCAAAATCTACATTTTTGTATACACACAGAAAATAGGGGATTTGTACACCAGAGAAAAAAGTAAAAAATGGAGCATACATCTTTTGCTGACTTACACTGTAAGGAAATCAGCTACAGGAAGTGAGAGCTTGTCCCAGCAGAACCATCACCATTCATTCAAGAGTAGGCCCATCTGAGTATTCACGTGCCACAGGCATTTAGTCCTTGTTTAAACATCTCCCCACCATCTGAACTCCGCACGTTTGTTTCGCTGCTTTGAATTAACAATAGTACACCGAGCTGTGTGTTTACATTTGCAAACACAAAAATAGCAGTGACCCAGAATGTGGCGCTTTAAAAAAAACTAACATTGCCTGAAATTCTTAACAATCACTATAGAGCCTTTCATTCTCTACAGAAAATCTCTTCATAGAGAAGTTCTGCATATTTTGTTACTGAGGCTCATTTGCGTCTAATAAGAACAGATAATCTAATGATTTCTCAAAGAATATGTTTTTAACTCTGAATCTTCTTATGTAATCTGTTTTCTAGGCAATAACATACCTCTTCAAATAGCTAAGCTGTCCAATGAGCAGTAGATTTCCACTAGTACTTACACAAGTGAATTGGATAAATGCATTAAGACACGGTTTATAGTTAAGTAGAATGTAAGCACTGAGTTGCACTGGCCTGAAACTCCTGGTTGTAGTGAATTTCCACGTACATATTTAACATGGGGGAAAAAAGATGACCTCATTGTAAAAGCCAAGTTTTCACTGTAAGGCAAGCAGCATAATAACCAATATTATTCTGTCACTTAAAATTTCTTGCCTTCACTTTTAAACACAATTGGATGAAAAACTGGTAGGCAAAAAGACCTTAAAAGAATAATCATCTCTCTCAAACTACTTTCCTAGTAAAGATACTCATGAACTGTTCAGACTAATCTCTTTGAGTTGTATTGAAAATTGCTATTTTGCCATACATTTGTCTTATTTTGAATCATAATATCTGGAAAAAACAATAGATAACCCCTCCCCCCTTATCTAGCACACAACTTCCAAGACCAGCTTGGACTTAAATGGTTGGGGTTTTTTCAGAACAATACTTTTGATAAAAATATATATATTGTCCCTTAATAACACAGGAAACTAAGTCATGTTTTCAGAAATGACTTAAGAACTTGCTAGATTAAAGGACTGTCTACACATGGAATTATTTAGTAATGACTGCTCAAGAACAGCTATTCCAGAATAATTCCATGTGTAGACACACTTATTCCAGAATAAAGTTGCCGTATTTTGGTCTAATTTAGCCCATCAAAGTGTGTTAAGCTAAACAGAAACAAGAGTGTCAGCACATGGAGTTATTCAAGACTCGCTGCTCCTAAATATTTCCATGTGTGGACAAGTGCTTGTGAGAGCTGAAGTTCAGCTCTGTTATCCCCAGCCACGTTATCTCTGCTCTCACAGGGAATATATGGCACTCTGTGGTATATGTACTGCTGCTCATTCTGCTGCTTTTCTTATTTCCGTTCAACTAAAAAAAAAAATATTCTTAAATTCACTGTTCATTGTTGAACATCAGCTAAACAAATACAATGGATACAGCCACTCAAATTATTCTAGAGAGTAAGAAAACTTTGGCATATTTTGTTTTCTGAACCAACCAGTCTTTATATTGGCACTTGTTCTTGTAAAGTGATTGTTCACAAAAATGCCACCTCTTTAGGAGGTAGTAGGAACAGCTGAAAGTAACTGGGATTTGGTTTTCCTGAGATGGAACTAATATGGCAGACTGCTGAACTGACATTTGGATAAATGTTGTGTTTTGTTTCAGGTAATAACATCAAGAATTTGTTCATTTATTAAAGAGACTAACTACTGAGTAATCAATCACAGCACACACACAAAAAATCACATTTTCAGCAAGGCACAAATCTGTCAAAGGATGTAATTATTACAGAAAAATTTTCACAAATCCCTATAACTACTGGACTTAACAGCGACATGTTAAGCCTGGCTGGAATATGACATTAGCTGCCTCTAGTTCCAAAGTTCAAATCCAAAGTGATAACAAGCGAAAATGGATTTTGAGAGTCCTACAGCACCCAGTGGACCAAGTCACAAAATCACACCTCAGATGGGTGTTACTGGAAGCCTATGGTGAGGAAAAACCCCTTGCTGGAATATCAGAGGTAGAGCAGATGCCCTTCAGTGCATCCCTGCAGACTATACTGGACTCTGGCTGTTGTTTTTAGTCACATTGTCACCTTGACCATGTGAAGAGGTAGACTACAAAAGTATATCTATTATATAATGTTCTCTGTAATAAACCCCATGTGATAGAATTAGTGTTTCATCTAACTGGATCACTGCTTTGTACTAGCTAAAAAAAAAAAAAATGCATGTTCCTAAAACCCCTCATAACTTTGTTCTGGTTTTGTGTAAAAGCATGGCTTTACCACTGAGGATGAGCATGTGCCCATGATTTGCCCTAAATAAACTATAGTAAGAGAAAATCCCAGAAGGGGATAAAGATCTTACAGAAGGAAAAACCTCAAACATTGTCATTTTTATAATAATTTTTATCTGAAATTGAGATTGACTGCTAGTTTATTTCACTGAGAAGGTTTACTACAGGTACACAGTGGAAAAAGTGCTAAGAAAGTACATGTTTGGAGGATTACTACATATAACCTCTTATTGTTGATACATGCTCAGAAACTGAAAAGCACAGAGTATATGAGTACTCCTTCCTTTAGTGTTATCATCTAGACTTTAACTAAATGTTCATTCCCATCTTTTGTGCCACAACCCTGGAAACCTGAGTTCACTGAGGGGACCACTCGTTCTATAAGCGATTTGTTTTCTCCTACTCATGAACTGTGACATCCTTTCTGTATTTGCTTCACACTCTTCAACCCTTACGATGAATAGAGAATGATTAATTACTTCAAGGCCCTTTCCATGAGTGAATATAAATACTTCAGAAATATCAATACATTTAGCTTCAAAACACTCCTGGCAGCCAGCTGGTAAGACAACACTCTCACTTTGCAGATCAAAACTAGAAAGGCAGCATGGTTGTGGCCAAAAACAGTGACTAATGTTACCTGTGTAAAAGCTGGAGTTTTCAAAATCAATGTACCTTTGATTTTCCATGCTCTGATTGACCTGAGTGCCACTGTAGATACTTCAGATAATTCTACTGGAGTCAGCACCAGGACCTACTAAACATCTACGCTGAGCCCCTTAGCATGTCTTTGTGGTGTCTTTTTTAGTATCACCTGACAGAATATCTGCGTTTCTGGTAGTGAAAATGAAGAATTAATTGCAGTTAGAATCACATGGCACTTGATAAAGTCAAGTGCAGCTGCCATCAATTCCAACCTTTCTCAAATTCAGATCTTTAGATCTCATATTCACCCTCCAGAAAATGGGAGTGTTTTATATTGGAAAGAGTTCAGATCACAAAAGAATTCAGTAATAGAGACAAGATAAAACCCAGTGAGTGCTCCCCTGAGGAACTAGAATATCAGTGTTTAACTTTTTACCTTAGCACTACCCCAGCACCAAAAAATGAGTGCAAAAATGTTATAAAAACCACATGCACAATATTTTGTTACGAAATCTGATAACAGTGGTGGTGTCTCCAAAAGGTTAATAAAGCTTACACAAGAAGATATCAGGAAAAATGTGATGGCATTATAAGCACTGTTTTTTGGAGGAATCATGTAAAGAAAGTGTCAGATAAGAAGTATAGAGCTAATTTTTTTCCAGTTAGCATTGTGACTTAATACACACTTTCTAAAAGCTGAGTAAACATAAGATAAAGGAGTAACTGGGGGGATTTCCACAAAATGCAAGTCTGTATTTACTTATTCAATCTAGGTATTCATTTAAAATAGACTTCTACAGTGCAATGTGCATTCCTAATTTAAACCTGCTGTTATATCTGTGCTCAGTATAAAACATCTTATACACCAGATCTTTTACTCCATCTTTATTGCCACTGAATTAAAAAAAGGATCCAGTTTAGCGGCTTACAAGGCTTTAAAAAATGAAATACTCTTGCAATCTTTCACAATTTAATGAAATCTAGTCATATCAGACTTTCTTAACCTGTTCTTTAGTAGAACTGCCATTTAGGTGTTAAAAAAGTGCATTTGGCTCTCTGCTTCGGAGATCTGGGTCTGGATTTTACGTTTATGATTTGTTGAGGGGTTTTTATTCCAGTGCAGAGCACTTACGCTGAATAGATGCCTATAAAAACAAAGATGAATTTACATTATCCACCTCAGTTATAAATCAGAACTACCTCCTCAACTTAAGCTTTGAGTAAATTCCAAGAGATAATATTTGAATCAACTGCCAAGATTTTCTTATGGCAGCATTCAGAAAAAAAGTCGGTGATGGACAATTTTGACTTAAAAACTTCCACGGGCCACCGTGGCACAGAAGTGCCCAAGCCAAAGGACGCTTTGCTAAACCTAAGGGGGAAAAAAAAAAAAAGAAAAATGAGTCTCGAGTCTCCCCACTTTGGTATCTTGAATGGAGTCAGGACTAAACCCAAAACCTCAAACCACACAAAAGAGAATTTTCAGTATTAGATATGTCCGTTCTACCGGTGAAAACTCATCTATCACAGAATCCTGGCTCATCATGAAATAAAACATACTTATTTTACAAATAGAATACAATCAAAAGAGATAAATCCAATAATCTTAAAAAGAAAAGGAGAAAAAAAAAATCTCATTATCAAATTTTTAAGGTAAGTATTTCAAACCCAGGTGTTGGTAGCAACATCCCCATAGTCATAGGTTGGTTTTTAAAAAGCCTAAGTAACTTGATTTAAGAGCCAGCCATATATGAACCCTAAACGTGTCAGAAAAACATAACTTTCACCAGTCAGATTATTCAGTATCAACAGAGAAGTTTAACTACCTGACTCTCCACTTCAGGTTAGAAATCACTGACTCTCATTTATTTCCTGGGAAGTTCTAGGTAATACTTCCATGTTTTACCCTTTGAACACCCAAGAAAGTCATTTTACTGCAACCAATGGCACCATCAGAGGCTTCTTATATTGCTTGCTTTCTTCTTTTATGATTCCTCTCCAATTAGTCTAAGAACAACTCACCACCCCACCTCTCACCCTACTACATCCATGAAAAAAACCTTCTCGTTCTCAGTTCACTGCATGGAAAATTTGGCCTGTTCTCAATGCTCCACCAAAACATGTCCCTTCTCCCCTTTCCATTTCCAATACCCTCAAGGCTTCTTCTGTAGCTTTCAGGGAGGAAAACTTTGTGCAACACATCCATCTATCAATGTATTGCTCTCAACTTCATAATGCATGAAGTTTTTTATCTTGTTCTCAGACAATATTATTTTTAAAAGGCTTAAAAACTTCTACTGTCCTTAGAAAAGTACAAAAACATAGAAAGGAACACAACTTTGCTAAAATACAGGGCTTTCAAAGCTGAAGTTACATGTGCAGGAAAGCCAGATCTGTAAAAACTGGTTTTAAAAGTTGACAGTGTCATGTCACTCTTCCTCCTTGTTAAAGTCCCTGCCTTTTTTTCCGAGTGAGCAGGCACACCTTTCTTGTAAATGTTACAGGTCTTGCTGGTACAATTAACTGAAATTAGCATGACAAGGACTAAAAATTAAGTCTAAAAATTAGGTGTTAAGTGATTTTCAGATATCAACAGATGTCTCATGGATTATCCCTCAACCTAATCTACTCAGGTAAACTCAACACTGATTTTTAGGCTGAAACAAAGACAACAATCAAAAGAATCACCAGGTAAATGCTTCTATCAAAGTTTCACAAGTGGGAACACATTTGCTCTGTATTTAAATTAGGAGAAGAACATTTACCTCAGCAGTGAACTTCTATCAGTTTGGAAGCAGACAAGGTATATTATTTATAAAGAACATTGAAAGAGAAAGAATTTCAGAGAGAAATGTATGCATTAAGCACTTTCAAAAAATTTGAATCTAATACAAGACTCGAATTTCACCTTTATTTTCAAACATACAAGGCTACATATATCATTTACTCTAGTTACCTTCAAATATATAATAAAATCAAATTTCCACCTCAGCTGCTACCCTTCAAGCTCCCCTTCAGAATCCAAAGAAATGCAGAATGAAAGCACATGACTCACCCCCACTGCTAGCAAAACTGCTTAGCATGTATATATTAAATCAGAGTCCTCTGCATTACCTCTTCTGTCAGATATGTTTTGGGTTTGCTAGGGTGGCTTTTTTAGCATCTAAAACATACCATAAATTCTTACTTAATCTACTAGAGTGTATCTATGATTTACCAACAGTTCAAACACAAACTAACATGAGGGTGAATTTAAAGTGCAACTATTTTATTTCATTATTTTCCCACTTAAGTCTAACAACCACTGGATTTAAAAGCAGTTAGCTGAAGTCTCACTCAAGTTCCACAGCCAAAACTAAAGGCATTATCTTTGGAGTCAATGAAGTCTGCAGCTGCTGGAATCTGGAATGGAATGCATCTTTTCATTAGGCTGGTGCCAAATTAGAAATGCCTGCTCATCCAAATGAACCATGAATGCAGTACTTTAGAAATATCTGCTCTTCGCATGTAACTCAGCATGCTAGAGACTGTGACAAGCCTAGCAACACTCCATCTCTGGCACTTGCTGGGGAATGAAAAATGTCACTGCCAGTGTCCTTGACTGAGCCCTTGCATGGCTGCCCCGTCCCAGAGGTGCAAGAGCAAACTGAACCTCAGCCTCCACATGCAGCTCCATGCTGCTGCTCAAAATAGAACATTTTCTTGTTTAGATGAGTTGCACGGAGAGAAGATCATGAAGCCACAGATAACTGAAACCAGAGCTGGAAACCACAGTAAGAACCAACAGGCTGTTACTCTGCTCAGTTAAAGAGCATGGAAAACATGACTTGCTCATACATCATGGCACAAACCAATCTCCCTCAGCCAATACACCGATGCTGCTGTATCACCCTAAGCCTCCTCTTTCTCTCTCTGAGCATGTTAGCCCTAGATTCACAGGCTGTAGAAGGATTCAAATTACCTAATTAGGATGGTTTCCCCCCACAAATAGACCAGAACTTGCTGCCCCCGTTAGCATTTTATGCAAGCAGAGAAGACTTCAGTGAGTCCAGGAACCTTTATACAAGAACAGACAGAGACAGGCAGCAACTTGCTGAAAAAATAAGGGGAGGGAAATGAAGTGAATCATAGAACAGTCTGGGTTGGAAGACACCTTGAAGATCATCTCGTTCCAACCCCCTGCCATTGGCAGGGACACCTTTCACGAGACCAGGTTGCTCAGAGCCCCATCCAACCTGGCCTTGAACACTGCCGGGGATGGGGCATCCACAGCTTCTCTGGGCAACCTGTTCCAGTGCCTCAGCACCCCCACAGTAAAGAATTTCTTTCTAATATGTGATCTAAACTTGTCCTCTTTTTTGCCTGTCTCTCAGCCAATGCTCAATATACATTCCCTATGAACATTTTATAGCATTGAACTTTAAAAGCTTCTAAGCACTTAAAGGCTCAAAGTGATCTCAAAGACTGCTCTGGGGAAATTATTCCATAGGCTGAGTGCCCTTACGTAAAAGCCCTTCTGAAGTCCCAAATTACAAAAAAAAAAACCAAAACCTTTAATTTTTATCATGTACATCTCAGTGGATCAAAACTTGGAGTATGTATATTCTGGACTGTATCCATGTAGCTACAATAAATTAAAAATAAAAGGGTTATTTAACCCACACTTGCTTGCACGCAACTCTGCTGATATTTTACTGATTATATCTAGACTTATTATTAAGTATTAGTCACAGAGTATGGTTAAATTTCTCTGACACTTGCACATATAAAATACTCTCATTATCTGATGCAAGAAACTGTAAGGGCCAGAGCATGCAAACTTCTATTACACAGAGTCACAGTGTTTATTATCACAAGCACTCCCACTGAATGTCACAATTCATAAAATTAATTTAAAAAGAAAGTGCTACATTAGTGAACATTACAGCCACTTGGACAATGTTCATTTGCAACAAGAAGTCATTAGAGGAAGTCTGGTTATTGAACTACTAAGTCTTCAGCAATCTTTTGTTATTGCATATATATATATGACGACTTATACCTCGCAAAAAAATCTTATAATTTGTTCAGTTGTACTCAGAATGACTGAAAATCACTTTTACACGGTATACCACACTGCTTGGGGGAAAATAGCAAAAATAAGGGCAAGGAACCTGCCAGCACTTTCAACAAACACCTACAATAAAAGTCAAACAAATATTTACATAACTGTGGTTGACAGAACTAAGACAATCATGGCCTTCTCTCAGGCCCAGCCTTGAAAGCTGTTCACATGTTTCTTGTCACAGCCAGCTTCAAATAGCAAACCCTATTGATGCTACTTTTCTCTAATATTTTAAATGTTTATTGCTATGAAGAATTAAAGGAGAATTTGTTATGGTCCTTTCTTTGATTTTACACACACAAACACACAGTGATAAATGAATTCATTGAGTCATTAAAGTTGGAAAAAACCTCCAAGTCCAATCTTTGACCAATCACCATTTTGTCAACTAGACCATAGCAATAAGTTCTGTCCAGATGAGAGTTGCCCACCTGTATTTCTTAATGGCAATAACACACAAAACTTGTATTACAACTGACAAAGTCTTATGCTAACTAGAACCAACAAAAATACTGGATATTGCCAAAGAAACACAGCATGCAACCACTAAAGATGGAACTGGAAAGAAAAGACCTAACAAAAATTTGAACAAAAAACCCAAAACAACCAACAGATCAAACCCAAAACACTGGTTTGTTGCCAACACTGAACTAAGAGTCAATGCACCTGCAGTCTGCCATGTCAGAGACAAGGGCACGCTAAACAAGCCCTCTGTCACTGTCAGGAGGTCCAGAGACAGTTTAGGAAATAAATATTCTTTCCATTTAGGAAGGAATTATTTTGTAGAAGAACATACAGATAGAAATACTGCTCTTGTGATTCCCATAGTGCTTCAGTGAGCACTAAAGCATGGAAAGATGGCCTCAACATGCAGAAAATATGTCCCTCCTGTACCACAGTACAGAGGAATCTGTCCTTCTGGTGAGTCATAACCCACTTTGGCCATGGAGTGAAACCCCAAAATTACCCAGAAAGGCATGCACAAAAATTCTGTTCTCAATACAAAGCCAGGCGCTTCAGAATGCGCCACAGGGTATCTACAGCATGAGTCTAAAATAAGGAAAACCAATTACAAATGTAATGAATTAGTTTTAAATTCCACTCTTCATGACTCTTCAGCTTTTGCTAATTATCCTAATGATAGTTATAATAACTCATAACTATTATTAACAATAAAAGCCCACATATTGCTATTTAAATATTAAGTGAATAAGAAATTGCTTGAATTAGAGATGTATGAGATGTAGCAGGTGACAAATCTTAGCTTTTTTTATTGCTGTAAAATCAACCAGAATTCAAGAGATATTAGTTCACTTATGTCCCATAAGTTTTACCCTTAGGCATAGAATTATTATAATATACATCATTCCAATCAGCTATGAGCTATAAAGACATTACAGAAAAGAAGTTACAGTCTATACAAATATATAATAGTTCCACTAGGCATAAAGATTAGATCCACATGCAACTTAACTAAATGTTTCAAACGTTACATCACTAATTATATGATACTGTCACTTCTGGTAAACCACAGATGCAACATGAAAAATATTCAGCTTGGTCTCGTGTAGATCTTATCACAACGTGCAGGTTCCAAAAAAAACTGAACCAACCCTTTTGATCTCTGCACTGTTTTAGCTGTTAGCTTAAGAGCAAGCTTGCTGAGCTGAGGAATTTTTGCAAGACTTGCTTCAAATCTCCGCATGACAGAGGCAAGAGGTTGCACTTAAAATATGAAATCCTAACTTTCATTTAAATCACATATTGTAGTATTTATGTAAATCATCAAGGTTAGCTTATGTTTTTGATATTTGATACAATGTCCCTTAGAGAAGTCCTTGTCTCTCTCATTCCACAGGATTTTCCATAAACAAAAGCAATTCAGTTCAACAGCTTGCTGTCATGCAACTAGCTTAAAATTAAAGTTTCTCAAAAAGTTTCAAAATTCAGCAGCCAAAAAAGCACTACATCAAAACAGTGTATTGGAAAAGCCCTCAGGTACACGTGATAATGAATTTGTTGTACCTCCTTTAAATAAGAAAGGTCAAAACTTCATCTAGGTTAGTATTTCATTCTTCTGTGTGCCAGCACCACTGGCTTCCAAAGTTTCACTTAAAGTGTACATGAACGAGAAAGTGTACATGTCCAATGGACAGCAAGATTTCACTTGGACATGGCAGGTCTCAAAGCTGAAACTAATCCAGGACATGGAATTTGGCTGCCAGGTGGGGAGAGGGACAGAGACAGACGGAGAAAAAAAAAGTGTGACCAAAAAGGGTGGAAGAAAGGGCCTGGAGGGGAAGCTGTATGAGGAGCAGCTGAGGTTACTTGGTCTGTTCAGCCTGGAGGAGACCGAGGGGACTCCTCAGTGCAGTTACAGCTTCCTCATGAGAGCAAGAGGAGGGGCAGGCACTGATCTCTGCTCTGTGGTGACCAGTGACAGGACCCCAGGGAATGGCCTGAATGGTGTCAGGGGAGGTTTGGGTTGCACATCAGGAGGAAATCATAACAACATCCACCCCCTGAGACAGGACAACACACCCTATAGATCACTAATTTGGATCTAATATGGTGACAGAGTAGCTTCATTCTGGAGCCGGCTGAACCTGAGCTTTCCTGAACAAAGAGTAACGGGGGAAAATGGGACTCTGGCTTTCTCACATTTAATACCTAGAGTGGAAATTCTCTCTCCCTCATAGCCAGCAGACATTTCCCCATGAGTTCAGCAGTGCCAGAGGGGTGTAAGAAGGTTTTCATTTCCTTGGCCACTGGCTGTAAACACGTACAGGGAGAGAACAGTAAAAAGAACCCGTAAAACAGGGTGCTACTATTTTCTTCTATCCTGGAGGATAAAGTAAACAAAATTAAACAGTTACTCTATTTGGGGTCTTCAACCCCCTTACAAAACAAAGCAAAGAGGAATAGTGCCAAGCTGTTGGCCAGGCAGCTCAAAAATTCTCCTGAGAACAGTAATCTGTAGAAGAAACAACCATGGGCAGTTTTGCAAGGCCAAGCTGACTTTTGCCAGGGGTTTAACAACTGTGCTATGTCTTCTGCAGCAATGAAAGGAATAAGCACAAGGAAAGAAAAATCTCAAAAAAATTATTGAGGAATAAAAAGCTGCACAACAGCAGGCAAAGAAGCAAAGAAATCAGATTTAGAAAAGATTTATGAAGTTTCCTCTCTTCCCCTTTTCCTGCAATCTACATTAATCAGAGCTCCTGTCTCTTTTTGGGACCTTGCTGAAGATGAGGTGAAACCAAATATGTTTAATGAAGTCTGAAATGAGGCATGAAATTGAACCATTGTTTGATTCTGTGTTGCCTTTGCTTTCATAAGCAAGGCAGTCCTTGAAGCCTGGGTGGTACACCAGCATTCACTGGGGGACTGCTGAAGGGAAATATATTTGCTTTCAGATACTGTTCTTTTTCCATTTTATCATTTCAACTGACCAACTTCGTTATATACATCATGTAAACTGGTTGTAGAGGTGAAAAAGTAGATAGATAATTAGGATAAGGATCTAAGGACAAAGAAATGTCACATTTTCATAAACTGATAGTCAAATTGGAGTAAGAATGTAAACAAATACAGGTTAACCAGGAAAAATCTCACCACAAAGTGATATAGAATAGAAAAATTCTAAATGCGCTAAAATATGTTGAAATTATCTTTTAAAAAGTGAGCTTTGATGTCATTAAAATAACACTCTGGTATAAAACTTTCAATTGGAGAACTCACACTTACCCATTTTCCTAAGCTTTCACTTGATTTTGAACGATACTGATATGGTAGACCTGAAGCCACTCTGCAGTCATTTTTATGTCAACCTTAATGTCAGGATTAACAACCATATGGTGGGACTAGGAGCAGGAACCTGCTATGGCTCTGGATTTTGGTATATTTTGCACTCAAAAAGAAAGCAACTATTGCTATTTTAAAAAGAACTGTGAGGTAAGGAAGGTGAGGACAGAACTAAACGGGATGGGAGCGGACTTGTAACTTTCTGCTGTGGTGGCTGGAGTTAACCCTGCAATACTGTGAGGGGACAGTACACCTTATACAAGGAGGATGCGTGCATTTAAAAGGAGCAAAAATTATTCATTTAAACTCTTTTGTTCCCATTTTTGCCACTTTGATCTAAGCAATCCTAATCCCACTACACGTTGCCAACAGGAAAGCTCATCTTGATTTCTGCTCCCAGCTGAACCTTTCGGAGAAGCATAGGTGATACACAGCGTACAGTGTCCCTGAATCTGAGAAAGCACACTCCAGGAAGAAGGACCACCTGCATTTCTAGGATTTTAGCAACCACATCACAGAATCCCCCATCAACTGCTTCAAGAGCTTGGCAAGGATCAGGCTGGTTCCTGCTGCTCAAATTCCCATTGGAAGACAACTCATTTTCTTGTAGTTGGATTTTTCCCCCCTTTCCTTCTCAATTAATTTGTGGCTAGCTGACACCCATTTGTGCTTTTGCTAGCAGTTCCCTCTACAAGCCTCGTAGCTTGTGGTTGCTTTGCCTACCTGTTATCAACAGAACACAGCTACTGGTTGATCTTTTCAACATATTCTTTAGGTTTCAGTCCTAACACCTAAAATCATCTCTTCTATTTCTGGCTGAAAATCAGGCAAGAGGAGTGTACAGTTCAGTTCACTGTATAAATCACAGGGGACTGATTACTGCCCTGTTAGAAAAACAGCCTCCCCCCCAATGCGGTAGAAGTTTGGGTAAAAATAGCAGCAGCAGCAAAGTCAACTGTTGGAGAATGTTTCCAACCAGTTTTCTATCCCTGTTTAGCCACAGAGTACACGCATCAGGGATAAGCATCAGGTATGTAAGAAATGCATGTTATGTTCACGCTGGCTTTTTTCTTTTTAATGTACATATTTACATTGAGTGACTACATATGGGTGTACACACATATATTTTCACATGAGTTTTTCCTGTTAGAAATCCTGCATATTCATGCATGCAAATGCAGCAAATTTTCCCATGGATCACAGCGGTTAAATTTGTAGAACTCGAGTATTGAATGTTTGCATGCATATGAAAGAAAAACAGAGAAACACAGCAGGAATTGGCATCTCCCACACAAACGATGCGTTGTGTGTAGTAACAAATGAACAGCACACTCCCGAGGGAGTTAAAGTACATGGACCAGAAGTTCACTTCCTTGCCAATTTATTTCAAATATTTCACTAGATGTTCTTGCTGCAAAAAGTACACACGTGTATTTAATGTCCAATCGAATAGCTTCGGTTTTTAAAGTCTGTATTCTATTTTTAGAAAAATAATACACACTAGAGAAATAAACAGAACATTAAAAATTAATTATGCCATGTTCTGTGGAAGCATAACATGCATGCACCTTTGATTAGCTGTTGTAAGTGAAGTTAAATGTATCAAAAGGCTATATAATGGTTGTAATTAATTCATAACAATGGATTTGAATAGTTACCCAAAGCAATGGCAGTCACAACTGAATGTAATAAAGCAATTCCAAAAGTAATTTGCATGCATAGTTTATAAAAGTCCTAGAACTCTTTTAAACATATTTCTTTGATTATAAACAGCTGACACACAACAGTATATTCAATTTTTCCAGCCGTACATCCAAAAAAAATATTACATTCATAGCACAGGGTGAACTAAGTCATACTATAAACATACGCTTTGCGTGTAATTTTAGCAAATCAAAGACCAGCTGATTTTAAGAAACCAAAATATATCATTGCATAAAAAAAGCTCAATATGAAAAAAGTTAATCACAAAATTTCCCAAGCAAGTTCAGTTACACCAGCTTTTTTCAAATTACGAGCCTAGCAGGGTTTTGTGAGACAGTGACACACAAAACATACACAGAAGTACCAGTGCTAGGACTCCACTTTGTCCACTGTCCTCTTCTCAAAAGAGGACTGCTCCCTAAAGGACAAGCCCGTGGGAAAAGCACCCCTGAAACAGATCCATTGCAACTCCAAAGTTTGTTGAAAACATTCTCTAAGGTGTCAGAATACATACATTTGCCATTGAAGCCAAGACAGTAAGCTCCTTCTTGCAATATGAATTGAAAGTCAACATAACATTAAACTCTATCTAAAGTCAACCTTTCTAATGTTCCCTTACCAAACTAATAAAATGACATGAAATAAATAAGCACATATGGCTGAGCAGGTAGAGAAAGACAGCATTTTCTTGCAGCTTTAGATCCTTAAAATAAAGCAGCATAGTATCATTGACTTCTACATCATGTCCAAAAACATGGTAAGTACCATTTGCATGCAAGGATTTAAAAAAATGTCAGTGTCTATTTATGCTGAAGAAGACTTTCTTCCGTGAATAATTTTTGTGAAATTTTGTAGGCAGCACAAGGCACTACTTGAGTGTGAGCACGGACAGCAGAAAGCGACCCCAGACCTCTGCAGTCTTTGAAAGTGATACAGCTAACACACACTTCAACAGAATATCAGGTTCACACTTCAAGGGGCTCATGGAAGTGCACAGGGCAGATCCTCAGCTAGCGAACAGATTCAAGAGCTGAGTGAAAGATAATCTTTTTGTTCTGTGAAAACATATATGATTTCAGAAATTGTTCCCATCCCAGAAGACGGGGCGGGGGAGAAGAGGAAAAAGAATCAAAAGAGGATTTTCAAATAAAAATGTAACAATGCTCCAGTTTTGGTCAATCAAAGCACTTTAAAAGTTGGTTAGCAAATTCCAAGATAAGTTAGCTTGTACTTCATTACAAAGTGTTGCCTGAACATGAAAGATCTCTTAAAAAAAAAAAAAAAATCAATCTCGACAGGGCTCTTTTAACTATCTCAGATCTTTTTTTCCTCATTTTTTTTAGTGCAGCCATAGATCAAAACAGACCGGGTAAAAGCTTTTTTGAAGAAGAGCCAGTTTCTTTTGTGACAGCTCTCCCCTCAGAAATCCACAACAAATTGCTGACTAGTCTAATGATTGAACTTTCCTGTGAAAATTTTCCCAAATCTATAGCTGAAGCTAA
Organism: Platysteira castanea; assembly: GCA_013397175.1. Taxonomy (NCBI): domain Eukaryota; kingdom Metazoa; phylum Chordata; class Aves; order Passeriformes; genus Platysteira; species Platysteira castanea. Next base: position 68,642 of record VYXC01008336.1, read on the forward strand.
TCTCCATCAACAGGCATCCATGAGCAAGCCAAAAGCTACTGAGTAATTTAAATGACCCTCTGTGAGCAGTAAGGGATTATCATTATTGCCAGGAGGAAAAGACATGTTCTTTCCTGAAAAGTTCTGACCAAGTTTCTTAAGAGACCTTTGTACTGTGTGCCAGTAAAGGACACAATAAAGGAAACTCTCACACCTGCTAGGTTCATCAGAAAGAGGGGAAAGAGAGACTTTATTTACATTTACCATACTTTATAGGGTTCTCAATTCCACCAGGGATTGGAGGACATGTCACTTCCTCCTCAATCCCACTGGAGAAAAAGGATGCTCATCAAACTTTCTCTTATTACAAAAGGAATGAAAAACAGAAAAGACGGTTAAATAAACATTGACCATTATTTACATGAAAGTGTGTGAAAATCTCTGACTCCAAGGCTAAAACAGAAGGCTTAGCAAAAAACAGGACAACAGTACTGAGAAGTCTAGACCTCAGACTGAGTCAATGGGATTGTCTTTGTTGGAGCTTTTTCAACATCGAATGTGTGATGTGAAATGATTTAGGTATTTTTTCAAACAATCCGTCCCCAAATTGCACGGCTTCTGAAGAACAGGCAAGCCGATGCTAAAGAACAACATCTCTAGAGTTTCACACTACTGAGGACGGAAGCTGAAGGTGCAGGATGAGGCCTGAGTCGAGAGCAGCCCTCATGGAACACAAGGATGAACAGGAGATAACAAATCAGTGTTAGAGAATGAGAGCAACAGTTCTGAGCCTAAGCTAAAAACTCATCTGGTGCTGCTATGAAGAATGTAGAGACATTAGAGAAGCTTGAAAGCAACAGCCCAATATTCAGCAGGGCCTGTACTCACAATAAGCTAAATAATCTCACTAGAAAGAAAGTCCCTGTACAGATAAATAACTGTACAGCACTGCCTACTGTGAGATAAGAATATTTTAACTGATATTATCTCAGGGATCAGGGGTTCAACAACTAGCAGTTATAGTGGCCCACCCAACAAAACCCTTGAAGCAGGGATGAACAATCCTTGACCATGCATGAACTCACCAGACTTGTTCAGTGTTATCTACTGAATGAGGCAGGGAATTACAGAAGAAGGGAAAGTCTAATTACATTCATTAGAGTATATACCCTTGAGGCAAGGGTATATATTCATCCAAGAAAACTCAATTTCCTCTTTATCTCCACAACACTGAGCACAACATTTCAATACAATTTTTGGGTTACAGCCCTAAATTGTGGATGCACAAACTGAGATACCTGGGATCTACAAGAGACGTCCAAGAGGAAGTCAGCAGGACTTGTAGGTGTTCAACTCTTGCAGTAAGGAAGTGTAATTTTAGGGAGAGTCTTAAATTGACTTTAAAAGATCTTGAATTTTAAGTCCGCACTTGTTTGACACACTTTGTTATTTCTGAAAGAACCCTTCCTGCTGGGGTGACAATACTAATGGAGATAAAACTGATAATGCATAGATAGCGATGCGGCCTACAACACAGAGTGAGTGTATGTGCTCTGGATTCAGCGTTGGTTATCATGAATGCTCATGATAACCAACATTAAGCAGCTGTCCCTCCTAATTAAGTCCTGATTCTCAAAAGCACTGAAATCTGTGCATCAAACTTCTCACCATCAATGCTCAGCCTTAAAGGAGCTTTTGCACCCAACCCCAGCCCTCCCACCTGCCCCTACAAAGCCACAGAAAATACAACAGGATGTCACAAAGATCTCTGCCTTTTCAGCTCCAGCTCATGAGCCCAACGCCTCCCTCAACACTGTGCCTCACCACACAGCACCATTTCAACAGGTTTGCATCTATTTTGAAAATACAACTGGTAAGAAAATAAAAGTCACTGACACCAGGTAGCTGTTAGGCAGAATATATTTGCTTTTCTCAACCAAGTCACCTGAGCAATAAAAAAAAAGCTCTTGAGCTAGAGAGCCATCACAGGAAGGCCTAGAGAACAGCCTGCTCACAGAATCTTTGCAAAAATCCACAAAGCATGTCTCAACTATACTGTTTCTAGGTACTTTGCCTTGTCTAACTTGTCTGTTTCTCTTTTCATCTAATTATTTTCTTTCTGTAACAGTTTCATGATACGGTTTTAGTTGCGCATTTCCTTTGAAAATTGCAGGGAAAGAAGGAACCAGGTGAGAAACATAACCCTTAAAAACCCATTTCTTTTATGGGTTTAGTAAACCCCAACACAAGTTACATCAGGACAGTGTATTTTTTAGCAGAGCATCTGGCACAGAGGCACATATTTAAGAGATGGTCTCTGTGCCTGAATGAAACTTGAAAGAGAACAAGTCAAAATTCACTGCGGAGATGATCTATGTGGTTGTGTGCCTGGCTGGCATTCACGGGATTGTCCCATAAACATTTTTGACATGCTGTTGTTTGCTAAGCTAAACTCTCAGGGTGACAGGCAGATATTTTTTGACCTAATCAAATTGTTCTGCAGAAAGTTACATCATAATTAATGCTGTCTTTTGATGACTTCTTTTAGCCATTTGGCTGAAATGAATTTTGCGTCACTATGGAAGCAATAGGATGTTCAAAGGGACACTTACTTGAGTCAAAAGTACCTGATACATTTTCTCCAAAACGAACATCCTTAAAAAAAATCAAAACATTTTAAAAAAAAGTTTATTCCACCAACACCACCCCAAAAAAATCTAAAACCCAAATGAACCTGAGGAAAGCTATAAAAGGGTCCCACTGGAATCAAGATGAAAATATTACTGAGTTGAGCAGTGGTTTAAAAGCTGCAGTTCAAATGTCTATTCTAGGGATATATACTACTGCTTTCAAACCAATTACTAAAACCTACTTGGAGAGGAATTATGGTAAATGTTTTATTACTCTATAAAGCATCAATATGCAAAATTCTATACTCTAGACTGGGAAAAACTGTAACAGAGCATTTCTGAAAATGGTACATGAGAGAACAAAGACAGCACCTTGTGTACTTGTGTGTTAGCTGGGTCATGGTGTTGGTGTTTCCCTGTGTTGGGAAAGCCTTTTGCAACAGTGTGAAGTCGCACTTCAATACAGAAATACGTATGGCATATTAATAAAGCCTGTTTGATATGCTCTCTGCATGAAATTTTGAGAAAATCAATCTCTGGGCTCAGCTTACAGATTTTGATTACTTTTCAGAAAGTTTTTTCAGTTTAAAATTTTATAAAACAAAGGGAATGCTGAAAGCGAAAAAATAAATCACATTAAACACTGTAGCCCTAGGGCACTCTTACCTACCCTTGCTATGGGGAAATACGCAACTTGGTTTCTGCTGCAGATGATCTGTGATGTCCCTTCTAAACTTTTTTATGAAGCTGATAAATGACTCGCTAGAAACATGGTGAAAGCTTTTGGAATTCATTGTGCTATGGAAAACAAATTAGAAACTTAACTTGTTGCATGAGGGATTACCCTTCACAGCATGGCCTTTACAATGTGAAACTAATTATTACAGGGAAGATTTATGGTGTTTACAGTCAAGAATTCAGGGTCACTTTGACCAAATTCATGTAACTGTAGACCTCAGGCTTGTCTGACTCTAAATAGAATGACGACTCCAACAAATTTAAAGATCGAAATAAGACTTTTTTTCCCCCCCTATTGAATTGCTTAGCAAGAAGCTGGGAAATAGGGGCTAAACAATTATAGCTTCAGGTATTTACTCTGAAATTTTTTTCCTTCTGAATAGGCAGATAATGCAGCGTGTCAGAAAAATGTGTTTTTATTTTGGTTAATTTCACAGGAATCCACCGGAGTGTGAAACCCTGGAACCCTCCAAGTGTTTTCATTCAATCACTCACACAAAAACATGTACTACTGATCTGAAAATATGGCTGGCTGCATAATAAAGAGGACAGGCTGTCTATCTTAAGTGAATTATTAAAAGTGACTTAAATTCATAGAACAACTTAAAAAGTCAACACTAAAACACAACATCTAAGATGGAAATTGGCTTATCCTAAGTTATAAAGTGAAATAAACACTTAAGAGACTAGCAAGTGATTTGTGTGTCAAGAAGTTTCTTTCCAGTACAGAAATACTTTTAAGCACAAGACTTACCACAGTATATTTTGTTCTTTAGATATACCCAATGTTTTCTATGCCATCTACTGCCTCTTGAAAATTATTTATTGTTTTGCCAAAGGCATAACTCCTAGTTCATGAGGACACCTTGAACACACTTGAAACAAATGTCTTTTTACTCAAGAGCATCCTGTAACATCCTGCTGTAGCTGACCTATCACATATTTTTCCCAGACCCTTTCACATTCAGAAAAGTACTGAAACTTGCACTTCATTTCAGTGATACAGCAGCTCCTTTACCATTATTTAAGAAGATTCTTAAATGTTACTGAACTCAGGCTGTGGGTACATCCAATGGGGTATTTTCAACCTCTGGGAACACACACGGGAGTTAAGCAGTTCTGTGAGTAACACTAATGGCAGCAGATAACTTTGATTGCAGTTTTGCTTCCAGCCACTTTACAAACTTAACAATTTCTGGCAAAAGCAGATAACCTCTCAAGTGAAATGCAAGCAAGCCTACCAAAATTAGGATCACCATACTCAGACACAATGGTGTGCCTTGCTGCTGTTGATATGAAAATACATTGCTCCAACAAAGACTGGAATCAGTCAAATGCTCTGGCTTCTCTCTGTCCAGAAGACATGAAGGAAAGTGAATCTCTCAGACTGAAGAGCTGATGCTTCGCTAATCCAATCTAATCAACTGTGTGTCTAATAACATTTCCCCTTTAAAATACAATTTACAGTGTTTTTCTTGGAAAACACTAGCTCATAGCTTTAGCAATGGCCTAAGCATGACCCAAGCTTTTCCTGTAGCATTACCAGGAGGCGATACCCACTAAGTAAGGAATTTTGAGGAAAGCTGGTCCAAACCAAGAACAAAAGACTGACTCCAAAAGCAACACACAGAGAAGAGTTACAGTGGGGCCAAGGAATACTACTATATTCCTTAAAGCAATGTTAAACACCTGCCAACTCTATAACTTCGCAAATGTCATAAGCTTATAGTAATAATTACATCCTGATAGGTTTTATTTATCATAACTCAGAGCCATGCTGTTTTAAGCTGTCTGGAACTTTATTTTTGGTGTATAATTATCAGATCCTAGTTATAATTTCTTATTTATCACCAGCAATGATACAGGAGTAAAGGAAATGACTTTCAGATTTCTGCATATGTTTGCAATATTGACAGTATACATATTCGTTTAGAAATCAAAACACGCAACAGGTGGTGATGCCCTTTTTATAGTTTTTATTTATATCATCCACTTTCAACAATAAAAAAAGCCTCATATGTATTGTCTGTAACCATATCAATAGCTAACGAGAAACAGAGAAATCAAGGGAAAATATTTTTTCAAGAGATCCTGTAAAAAATCAGTGTTATGGGGACAGCACAGCAGTGGCATTAACAACAACCAATTCTTTCACAAGAAGCGTGGGGCAGAGAGAGACAGGAAAAGTCCAGGGATTCAAGGCTTACCAGAGGTGCCAGAATGATTTGCTGAGAAATGAGAGAATGACTAAATTTGTGGTAAGACAGATGAAAGGAAAGAGTACAGTTTGGGGCTTGTAGATTCTTTAGGACAACACACAGGAGGACAGGAGAGCTACAGTGGCAGGAGGTCTAGGTTAAGGTGGGAGGCCTACAAGAGACTTGGTAGAAGTGTGGTGGCTTGGAGCCTCATTCGGGTAGCTACTGCTCAAACAAAGGGGCTGCCTCTCTCATCTCAACACACAGATTTTGTGTCCTGCTGTGAATGTTAGGGAATATGGCAGCCCCATCCAGATGTATCCTTGGTCTCTAAAATAACAACTGCCCTTTGACCACAAAAACCTCAATGGCTCCATGAACTGAAAGTTCATGAAAAGAATCCTAATTTTCTCTATCACTTGTTCTGAACTTTATGTTGATGTGTATAAGATTTAGTCACTATTAGAAATATCCTTATTTATATAATTTTGACTTGTCTACTTCAATGAATTGAAATAATTTAATTTTATATACAAATGCTACACAACCATTCCTTAAGGAGAGTTTATCATCTCTGCTGCAGGTAGATTCTAGCACCTATTAAAAAATAATCCCAAGTTTGGGATAATTTTAGAATAGTTGTCAAAGTTTGGTTCAAGAAGTTCATTAATTATGCATTCAAGTGCAACATCTAATTTAACCAGACAGTACTCCACAGTCCTGAAATGGAAACACTTCTTATAGTTTAAATGCTTTCATAAGGAAATAGTGTTATCAAATTATTTTTGCTATTCTCAGAACACTCAGAGCTAAAATAGAACTGCATTTTAAATACAACCAGAGTAATGAGTAATGTACTCAAACTACTTTTAATATATATAAAAATATTTAATTAAAATTACAAAGCATGTAAAATTAAAAATCTGAAAACTGCTGCACACAAATGAAGTGTTTGAAGAAACACTATTTTTAGCTTACCAAGTGAAACAAATATTTCATAAATGAAACCTTTTACAATGAGGCTCTTCTGCGGGAGGTGTTCCAATGTATTTTGAATACATTGCAAGTTCAAGACATTCAAGACCCTCTCTCTCAGTATGTACAAATATTTCTCATTTGTTCAGCCTCTAAAACAAGGACAGCAGAAGAACTATTGCTGTAAGACTTTCTGATGAAAAAAAGCCATAAATCAAAGTGTCAGCCTCATGCAGTTTTTCCCTTATTATTTGAAAAAACTTATTAAGCAGCACAAACTTAGTATTTCAAAGAAATAATTTGAAATTATCAACCCTTCCCCCATCTCCATGTGCACATACAATTAAAATTATACTTGTAAATATAATGTCAGTAAACCTGTCAGGCCACATACTGGCTACTCCTGCTTTGCATGGCATCACACATTTAGGTTATGAATCAACAAAGTCAGGTTGATGAACAAGCATCATGTTGTTCATCTGAGAACCAGACGCTTTGTAGCAAATTTCCTATTTGAATGGAAGGAACAATGCTGGCAGAAGTCCCAGAACTGCTCACACCACGAAAGGAACAATGTGACAACAGCATGGCAGGTTTATGATAAATATTTCAGAAATGTGTCTTTTAGCAAGAAGGGATTAACATAGACCTTGGGGATAAAAATATTCCCAGTAGCGTCTAGTTGGCATCTCTTTTATGCAAAATGAAAAGTGCAGCACAGAGGGTCGTTTCCGTTTGTTTGAATGCAAATTCATGACCATTAGAATAAAAATAAATTTTAATTAATTTTATGATCTTTCAGTGCGAACATCTGAAGAAAATTGTGTCTGTGAATTTGTTCTTCTGCAAAGCAGATCTCCATTTTTTATTTTCCAGGATTTTAAATGTATATCCAGTGCCAATAAGGAGGAAGGAAAATCACCTTGATAGGATATGGGTAAACGGTTCACCATTACTATTTCATTTCTACATACAATTTAGCAGTTTCACTCAAATGGGGAACAGGGGCTATGCAAAAGACACTGAAGCACAGAGGAACCTTGCAACAAAACCTAAATGCACTCCATCTAAGTCTGTTTTTCTAGTCACCATCACAAACTTGTGTCCCCATGTAATAACCAACCTCCTCAATAAAACGACAGGTAAAAGAATCTTTGCCACATTCAAGTACAGTAAAACAAGGTGCTGTCAAAACTGCCAGTGCCTCTGTGCTGTGGAGCAAACACTGCTTCATGTACGGCCCCTCTGTCCAGCTGGTACTGAACATGAGCTTGTGCTCTTTGGCTGTACATCAAGATCGGCTGACTGAAAAGCAACACCAGCACAGACCACATCTAGTTACAGTCTGGAGGAGGTACACTGAACATGCAATACTGAACATGCAATACTGAACATGCAATACAGATTTTTTTTTTTTCCTTTCTAGAAAATGAAGGCCCTGTACTGCTCACTCAGGCTCACAATGGCTTTAAAACTCACTAAACGTCTCTGTCAGCATTTCAGAGGTCTCACATGAAAAGTACAACCTTAGAGGCTGTCCTTGACAGTGAAGTTGCATTTCAAACAAAATTGCAAGTCTTCAGTGTGGCTTTTTGCTTTTGTCTATAATATTTAAAGTCAACTTTCACTCAGTGTTAGGCAAAGTGAAAAAGAGAGAGAGTAAGCTAGGTAAACAGCTTGCTCTGAGAAAAGCACTAATGTTTTGATAATGATAATGCTTTACAGTGAAGTTCTTAGAAGAATATTTATTAATAATGTTACGATTACCAAAATTTAGTCTGTTAACGTATATTTTGGTACACATTGTTTTAAGGCAACATTCAGAGTAAGGAATTGTGTTACTTCCCTGCTTGGGGGAGGAGGATTAGTCTTTAAAAGGAAAAAAAAGTATTTTAATATAAGCTTTTGCTATCCAGTGAGGTTCAAGCACAATTAGCTGTTAAGACACTAAATACCACCTACACATTGGTCTCTGCTGTTCAGATAAATACTGTAGAGTGATTTTTGTGTTTTGGACTACTTTGTGCACAACAGGTCCAGGTGCTTCTTTTTTGGCTAGCTCTACATACAATTTTAGGCTTTTGGACTGTCTTTACAAATGCCAAAAGTGTTGATTCTTCATGCACGGGAAGACTGAACTCAACTAAGAAATATCTATGTACGTGTAAGGTATACAAGTCCGAATACACTTGACATTGCATTTTGAAACTAGAGATAAAAAGACAGGTTACTACAGTCAGGGTAGTGTGAAATATAAAAGAGCAACATGCATTCTGTTAAAAAAAGACAAGAACATTGATCACATGGACACTGGTTGCAGTAATTAGTTTATACAGTTTGACTCAACTGTTACTATTATAGAAACCTATTGATTTCAAATATGTAGACACTTTATGCAGCATGGTGATATTGTGGACACATCAAAACTACCATTTATTACTAAACCTGGGCAAAGCTCTTCATTTAATATCTCTTAAGGATAGCTCTTCTTGCTGAGCACTGGAACTATTTGCTCTTGCCTAATCTCCTCCTCCAAGAATGCTTCAATTCCTCCATGTGACAGTGACACATGAAATATCAAGTCAAGCTTGCACTTCTTCTAAGTTAGCTGTTTCTTCTTTTAGTTACTTGTTTTTCTACACCTGATGGAGTTATTCATTTTTTAAACTCTATATTTAGACCTGCAAAGGGAATTTCATTACAGCCCCATGAAAGTGCACAATACAGTAGGAGAAGGTGCTGGTTTGACAGGAAAGTGTGATCCAGACCTTTACCTAAATTTACTCAGCTATTGATTGCAAGAGAATTATGCCTGTTACATCAGGATAAGCTTGATCTGTGTGCAGAACAGTAGCAGTACACTAGAAAAGCCACTAGGTAGAAGCTCACTTCACCACCAGCTGAAATCAGGTACTTAACTAACCCAAGCAGAGCACCTGAAATGGAGAAGTTGACAGAGCACATCCCTGTAACTCAGGAGCCAGTGTAACTCTTGGCAAGCCTTTTTTTGCTCTTTCGCCAACCAACACCACTTGGCCACTGATCAGTGTTTAAGGAATTCTGGTTCCCTTCTGTAACCACTCAAACACACCTCGTGGGTCAATGGAGAAATGCACAAACTCAAACCAGTGAAGAAACAAGAGGGGTTGTTTTTTTTTATTTCTTAGCCATTGACACCCAAAACATCACAGAAACAACAAGACTTATAGCCCTTGCAGGAAAGTTGCTTGCAGTGCTCCTGAAAATACATATTAACTACGGACATGAGTACAGCACTGCACAAACAAAATGTCATTACCCATCTTGATGGTATTGTTGAAGAAAGACCTATTATAATAATATATTACCTACTTTCATCTACCTTACATCCCAAAAATGACACATTTCACAACTGATCATTTTAAATGTGTGTTGCAAGAACAGAATTACTGGTTCTGGTGATCTGTGCCTATACACAAAGGGTCAGATCCACTTTTTGTACCATTGGACTGAGTATGTATTGAACAGAATCCTCAACAGAAGAAACCCTGTGCTTGTACTATGCATGAGTAAACAGGTTTGGAATGCGACTTTGAGAGTAACCACTCTTACAAAGTGATCGCTTTCATTATGCAAAATTCATCTAACCCCCTTCAGCAAAAAAAAATGATAACACAAGCCCAAAATATTTAGGAGATGCTTGGCTCTGTATGCGCTTGTAATCTTCTCTTATTTAACATGAATCATAGAGGAAAAGCAATCTCTTAATTTCTTCAGATTTCTCTACTCTGAAATGCTTGGCCACACCAAAACACATTATTGTACAACATCCCAGTCACATAACCACAGAAACCAACTGCCATGACCTGAAAACAGGACTGCACATTTATGGAAGACTGTCCTTCATACAGCAATTAAGCAATTATACAGTTATTAAAGATGTAAGGCCTATTCAAAACATGGAATATTAGTAATTTTTATCTGCCTTTGTTTTGTACAAATCTTAATAGTATTTACATTTACAGGAAACAAAGGCAGGAGCAAGAGAACAAACACAGATTTCATCACCAGGATTATCTAAGTGAGAATTTATTTCTTTAAACTACCTCCAGTTCCAAAGTAATCTGGAATAAGGATGGAGACAGTGCACAGAGTGAAAACTCTATAAAATGAAGACGCATGAATACATCAGGAAAGGCATAGGATCAGAAGTCAGTCTGAGGGTAGTGAACAAGCACACCGCTGATTTATGCCAGGATTTAAACCATTGTTTTCAGCGTCCTGGATAAGAACAACATTGACATATTCCATGGATAAAGCATTTTTAGAATTGCTTAGTGGGCAAAAGAAACCCCTCTGGTATGAACTGCAATTAAAATCTTCTAATACTGAACCAACCAGACTCAGCATGGTCAATGCACAGGGAAGGAAGGACAAGAGGATAATGAATGCCTTGATGAGCAGTGAACATTGTTGAACTCTAGACTGTGGGCAAGGCAAGTAAACACAATGAACCTTGATGGAAGCAGCAGGTGAAGTACTGCAATATACAGACTATTTGCCATTGTTTAAACAGAGGTTTGACTATTCCAGTAGTTTAAAGTACTAAGATAAAAACAAGACACTTTTTGAGCAGCTGATTTGCTGCAAAACAAGTTAGGAAAAGTAATGATGCAATTGATGATTCACTGTTTTTTTAAATTTAAAATACATAAAAATATATTTATACCAAAAAAGTATTCCTTTTATATTTTCTGAAATACTTTCTATTTTTAAAACTATAAAGGCAAAACAAAGCATCTAGCAATTGGATATCAAAGAATGACTAGTCAGCTGCTCCAAATGCTAGGAGCTCTTTGTCATAGACTCTTGGGTCTTTCCTCCCCCCCTTCAGATAAACAGGAATAACAGAGACCTGGCAGACCTCCCTGGGCTCCCAAGGCCTTTGGTAGCTGATGGAGAGGCGTCCTGCTGTTAACATCAGTGGGATCCTTCTGTACTCAGGGATGAATGCCAGCAGCCCCCATGGGCAGAGCCCCCATGGACATGTGAACATTCAGCTGACACAGGTGGTCCCTCACACTTTCAGTGTCCACAAGTGGAAGCCACTGTCCCAGCACTCATGGGCCTCCGGCTCTGGGATAGACCAAGGTCTATCAGTATCACCAAAAACTGAGGCAAAATACCCATTGAACACCTCTGCTTTTCCTTCATCCCTATTAGGCAGGTGACCATCTTCAACAAGGACCAGTCCAGTGTTTTCTTTAGACCTCCTCTTGCTATTAATGTGCTTCAAAAAGCCTTTCCTGTTATCTGAAACAGCACTGGCCAGTTTCTACTGTAACTGAGCTCNTTTTTTTAAATTTAAAATACATAAAAATATATTTATACCAAAAAAGTATTCCTTTTATATTTTCTGAAATACTTTCTATTTTTAAAACTATAAAGGCAAAACAAAGCATCTAGCAATTGGATATCAAAGAATGACTAGTCAGCTGCTCCAAATGCAAGGAGCTCTTTGTCATAGACTCTTGGGTCTTTCCTCCCACCCTCCAGGTAAACAGGAATAACAGAGACCTGGCAGACCTCCCTGGGCTCCCAAGGCCTTTGGTAGCTGATGGAGAGGCGTCCTGCTGTAACATCAGTGGGATCCTTCTGTACTCAGGGATGAATGCCAGCAGCCCCCATGGGCTTGTGAACATTCAGCTGACACAGGTGGTCCCTCACACTTTCAGTGTCCACAAGTGGAAGCCACTGTCCCAGTACTCATGGGCCTCCGGCTCTGGGATAGACCAAGGTCTATCAGTATCACCAAAAACTGAGGCAAAATACACATGGAATGCCTCTGCTTTTCCTTGATTCCTATTAGGCAGGTGACCATCTTCAACAAGGATCAGTCCAGTGTTTTCTTTAGACCTCCTCTTGCTATTAATGTGCTTCAAAAAGCCTTTCCTGTTATCTGAAACAGCACTGGCCAGTTTCTACTGTAACTGAGCTCAGGCCCTTGGTGTCTTCTTCATGCATAGACAAACCACAGCTCTGTAATCCTCCTGAGAAACCTGACCTCACTTCCAGAGACAGCCAGAGCTAAAAATCATTACCCAGACCCAGGAGTTACAGAGCTATTAATATGAACTGTACAGACTAGTGTTTTCCCAGGAAGTCAAATCAAAGTTGCAACATCAGCCTTTTAACTTTCTGTTCTCTTCCAAACAAAACAAAAGCTAGAAGCCATTTGATTTTTTGCAAAATACAATGCTAAAAAAGAAATCAAGCATTTCTGAAGACATCATTCTAAGTGGAAGAAACAACACTGACAATAAAAAGCTTGTTCTTTGAAAGAAAATAGAAAAGTAACACAAACTCATTGCCTAACTGTTGCCAGCTGAATTTGAACAAAAGACAGGCCCAAAAATAAGTGTCAGCTCTATACATCCTTTCAACCTGGGAAAGGAGAGTTTAAGATTTTGATCCAAATTCTGCCACACAAGCCCATCTCTAATTAAAATGGATTAGATTTAAGAAACAGAAGATAATAAATATATAACTTTGACTCCTGTGGTGACAGTGGCCTGTGTGCCACGTTCTTGCTCAGGGCAAATTTCTATGATTAAATCATATGGTTATAAAAATAAGGGTTTATAATAAAAGTACTTACAGATGCTTAACTCCAGCAGTACTTTCAGAGACTCGTGTAATAAATGCTACCTTGAAAAGACAAGATCGACAGTCCATTCACCATGTTTAATCGCAATGATGATTCAACCTTTATCTTCCCAAAGAAGCAACAGGGCATCTCTGTCAGCTCTGGCATCTCAGATGGAGCACTTTCCAGCAATTCTGCAATATTCTATTTACACAGCAGCTGCAAGAAGCTTTCTGAACTGACCTTTTTCCAAGTAAAGATAATGTATGTAAAGTGTAAATGGGTATAAACGAGCTCTTGTAAAGTCAACTATCTAAATCAAGCACAATGACTCCACAAGATGTACTGGATAAACACAGCAAAAAAACAAAAGGAAAAGGCTCAGCCAAAACATCTCAGAATATGGAGTGTAACATTTTTTATATGTCTAATTTTGGAAGACAAAACTTTTCGTTTTGTAATGAGACACATTGTTAATAGCAGACTAGAGAGACAAAGGTAATAAAAATGAGGCACTACAACCTTGAAGATTATCCACAGCTGCCAGGAAGTTTCTAATTAAGATGAGCCATTTCAGCCAGTAATTGGAGGAGAGGCAGCAGGGACACACTATCACATTGGCCTTCCAACTCCAGGGCTCTTATCAGCCCCTCATTCTCTCTTAAGACTCCAAGATTACCTCTTCTTAACTCCTTCTCTACCAAGGAAACACAGTGCTGGGTCTGTATTAGGCACAGAGGTGTGCATTTCAAGGAGACCAATCACAGCCTAAGGAAGCCAGAGCTGTGGTTTGAAGAGTATTTTAAAGGAGTTCTGGAAAGCAGCTATGAAATACGATTGCAGACATCTTTATCTGTTCACAGTCACGCCACACAGTGCAAAAGGGTACCTCCAAAGGCTGAGCTGCCAGGCCAGGGCCAGCTGTACATCCATGCAATTTGCACAGGCAAGAGGCATTCATGGGGGCTAATGCAAGCACTGCGAATCCTGTTCCTGCCTCTGTTACTTTAGATCTGTGTTAGAGATTTATCAGAGTCCACAGGATCATTTCCCATGTTGCATTCTGCTACAGCTGGGGGTTGAACCTAACACAGTTTGGTGACTGAACTTGGGTCTCTTTGTCCCCGTATTCCTGTGTCCTGGATACACCAAGGTGGCACAGCTGATGGTTTGAGGTTATCTGCTGGATTCCAGTGAGTTAATAGCAGTCCAATGGGTGATTCAAAAAACCCCCAAAGAACAAAACCACCACGAACCAAACCACCTCTGCCTGCAGCTTCATGTGTCTCCTGTATTTCAGTGTACACCATTACCTTTAAAATAAATAAACAGCATAGGCTACATAGCTGAACCAGAAGCTGTTATAAACACAGGGCTGAATTTCACCACAAACTTCTACACAGTTACAATGGAAAAACTCCAGGTTGATGAACACTCAATTGGTTTGGGTGATTTTTCTGGTTTTGGAGGGGTGTTGTGTTGGTCCTTTGTTGTGTGGTTTGAGGTTTTTTTGTGAAAAAATTGTATGCAGTAACACTGTTTCTTTCATAGCATAATTGTAAGACTTACAGGTACCTGAATCGTGCAAACTGCCAAGGGCAGCAATGGGAATTAGTTAGCTTAAGTTCGTAGAGATTTGTCTCACAGTAATGGTTTGAATTTAAACAAAATTAAATTTTGTTTACAGAGAATCAGAAAGTTTCCTAACAGTAAAATATACTAGACTGAAACAGTCTCTCAGGGAAAGCATTATCACTCGAGTCAGATAAAAATGGACACCAGAGGAAAATACAGTAGAATACAATCCTGCTCTGGCAAGAGTATCAGCCAAGATGATCTAAAGGGTTTTCTTCCTTCTTTGATTTCTGTTAAGTGTGCATAGTTCAAAAAGTGATTGCAGTGGAATATGTTAAAATAAGAGTATTCAGGAGCCATAGTAGCCACACTGGCTGTTAGTTGTTCCCTTTAAGCTTTCCACAGCCTTTTTCCTACCAAACATAAGAGTACCTTTTAAGCAGCCCTAAAAGAGTACCTTTTAAGGAGCAGAGCCTTTCTGCGAGGCTGCGACGTCACCCTTTGAAAGCCAGCGCGCCCTGGAGTCACTGCATCCTACCGGGAACGCACACTTTGAACTTTTCAGCAATTCTGAACACCTACTGCGTCTCTGCTTGGTCTCTTGTAGTAGGATTAACACAAGTATGTGTGACAGGAAAAGCGGCTTTGATTTGCTTGTCTTCAATTCAACGGTCAGTGCACCAGTTCTGAACTGCTCAGACTGTGAACCAGCAGAGCTCTAGTTCAGAATAACTTGCAGAAGTTAATTATTTTGTAAGCATCACAGATGGTTTTTGATTAATTTAAAGGCAGCATTTGAATGAAACCTGAATTTTTATTTTTTGAAAACAACAGAAAAAAGACAAAACCCAGCAAACTTGGTTTCTCATTTTCAATAAAAGCATTCTTAATCTCTACTAAACCAGGTAAACACTGTACATAACACTTTCTCCTTCATGGAGAAGAGTTAACCACAGTTATGAGACATTTACAGCAGCAAATTATTCCATTCTGCTTCCAGAACTGACTAAAATACTAGGTCAAAGCAGTAGTCTCAGTTCATAAAAATATTCAAGGATGTGCTTAATTCTAAGCATATCCTCAATCCCATCAACTTTAATTAGATTTACGGAGATGCATAAGTTGTTTGCTCAGTAAGGATATGATTTGTAATGTGCTTAACCATAAACATACACCTATATACCCTACAAAATGTACATACCACTTCAGAAATTAACCCAGAAAGAATGATGATGGTAAATACTAGCAAAAAGTATGTAAATGTGCCACAGAGAAAATATTTTCATGGAAATAAGATTTTCAAAATAAAATCCATTCCTACTTGAGGATGCTGTTTTGAAAAGCTCTTGCATGTGCTGAAAAAGGTCAAGCACTGGAGCAGGCACAGGTGACTCAACAATTCTTTCATAGTCAGAGGAAAGAGAAAGAAGCAGTAAAATAGTTCAGGTACAGTTCTCTGCCTCAGGCCACAATATACAGTTCTACTACAAAACAAATAGTAAACATCATTGTTCATCAAAATGCAAAGTAAAGTAGTCCAGGAGAGTTTTTGGCTTTGCTGTCAGCTCTTTCTCAGGGTTTAATGTACTTTGATAATCTCTACAATAGTTTTTCACTAGAAGAATGTAACAGGATAGTAAAAATGGGTATTCTCCTTAAAATTAAACAAGGGCATCATTCACAATTTCCTATCCTCAGACTTTCATTCTATAGTTTTTAAGGAAAATTTCAATCAAATTTTGTCTAAAAGCTTATTTCTATTTGCTAAATTAGGATTTTAACTATAAGGTTAAAAGCAAGCTCCTTTTCATCATTATCCTGTCTATTTTTTGCACATTTCAAATGAACAGTTTAATTAAATTTCTTCAATTTGAGTTTAATTTTACATCTTCATTTTCAATTGCTAGAAAGCTCTGCACTGCTTAGCGACTGGAATGAACACTCTGCATGGTCAGCACTGCATTGAAAACTTCTCATGTAACTTTGTGTTTAGTTGGCACATATAATTTACCAAGTATCTCCTATCAAGAGCTTTTTTTTGAAATGAAACTATAATTGCTGTAAATTTTAAGTAAGTTGTGGCAAACTGGTACTGGAAGAGTTACTAAGAATAAAACCTGTACTTAGATCATATATGT
Organism: Platysteira castanea; assembly: GCA_013397175.1. NCBI lineage: Eukaryota > Metazoa > Chordata > Aves > Passeriformes > Platysteira > Platysteira castanea. Next base: position 85,500 of record VYXC01008336.1, read on the forward strand.
TCCTAATTTAGCATGAACTGCTTACTTTATTGATGCTCTGTTGAATAGAGACAAATCTTTGACCTGCCCTGTTCTGAGGCTTCTATGAACTCCAAAGCATGTGCCTGCCTAGCGTGGAATTACACCATACCAAGTCCTGACTCAGAAAACTGGATGTGTCAGATGTTTCTCATGTCCCTAAGGAGAGTATATGAAGCTTTTTATTTTGGTCTGTATCTTTATATACAGTTTTCTGTGGGCTGGTTTCTAAGAACATCCATCATGTTTACCTGCACTTCTACCCCACTAATCAGCCCCTCCCTTCTTTTAGCACCATTTAGTGTCTAGTGACAGCTGTTGGGTTGTTTTCTGGCACGTTCAATTTCAATTCCAGGTTTGGCACAGAAGGAATTCACAGTGCACTGCTTTCAGGTCAGTTTAAAAAACTGACCTGATGCAGTGCGCAGATCCTGTTTAGATTAGCAGCGTTTCCACTCAAGCACCAAATTCTAACTATGCCATCACACATGGAGCAAAGCAGTGACTAAAGACAGTGCTGGCACAGAGGGATACAGCTCGGGACAAATCCTGGAAACAAAACAACACTAAAAACTCTGCATAAAATCTAAGGCCTGCTCAAATTTCTGGCAAAACCCCCACTGACTTCCATGAAGCCAGGAACTACCCACCTCCTCTCACAACAAAGGAATGCTACCCCTGAATATGGATTTCAATGCTGCCTGCACTGCAGCACACCAAACACACCTCACTGCTTCAGAGCACCGAGCTACCAACTCCCAGGGCTGCCCGCTCTGCTGAGGCCGCAGATGCTGCTGAACTAAACCCAAGGCAAACAAGTGTCAGCCAAACTTTTCTTTTCTCCTTCCCTTCCCTGAGTGCTCTATTCAAAACACGGGCTGGGGGCGGGAGGGGGGAGGGACAAGAGGGGGAGGAGGCACAGATTATGTTTCGAATGAAAATAAATGCAGTTGTTCCCAAACCAGTCTCCAGCTGCCATTTGTCTTCTTCTCGAGGACACAATACAGGTTGTCACTACTTGGAGCCACAGACTGCCAGCTAAGAAGAGTTGAAGGACAGGAATACACAGGTTACACTACTGAGATACAGAAAAGCTGAGTGTGGGAAGCCTGTATCAGCCACCTGCACCATGCACTCACAATTTCCTAACCAGCTTTTAGTAAAATTACATTAATGAACCAAAATAAGAAAAGCTGAGACGAGCAGGGAGGAATAAAGAAAAGACTGTCAAAAAACATACCCACTAATTTACACATTTTTTTAGAATGAATTGGTAACAAAAAAGCTTTAACAGCTCATTAGGGCCATTTTTTAAAAAGACAGTCTGTGTTAAATACAGTATTTCTCAATGGAACTTCTACCAGATTTTACTCCAGCATGTAATGCTGATCATCTCATTTCCTGGTCCAAGATTGCTGACTTCCCACCAATGCTTATCGCTAGGATTATCATCTTTTAGGAACTACAGAAATTACTGTATAATAAATAATGGTCAGTGAATCAGGCATGACTTCACCACTGAATTATGCAGCTTCCCTCACAGTTGCCTACACTCAGAGAACCTTGAAGATTAGATGGTTTAGCAGTAGAATTTAGAAGTGTCCTTGGTAATGAAAGACACATTCGGGAAACTAAAAAGCTTTCAAGCTATTACTTTAGTTTGTTTCAAATCCCAGAGTAAAGAATGGAAAAGGCAGCAACTTTTCTCTCTGAAAATAAAATGAACAGATTCTTACTTCTTTATTTTTAACCGAACTCCCCAACTGAAGTTGCATTATTTATAGTCAAATTGCTTTCAAGGCCACAACACATATGAAAATGCAATGAAAACTGACAGCACTATGGATCTGCACTTTGTAAAAGAGCTCTGTGGTTACATCTTTAATAATTCTAGTGAAAGAAAAAAAAAAAAGGAAGCAATTTGGAAAAATGTCAAGATGCAATTCCACATATCCACATAGGTCTGATTTTCCACACAATGTTCCTATTGCTGAGCTAGTGCTTCAGCCAAAGCTGATGGCACAAGGTACAGCTACACAGGCACACAAACAAAAACATAAACACACAAATTAATTACCTTGAATACTTTAGAAACAATCATCACTGTTAGCAGTGCCTATATATAAATGCCCTACCATAAATGCAAGTTGCACAGGGACTTTGCTTTCATCATAGTCCAGTATTAAAGGGCAAACTATATTCCTTTGGGAAAAATACTAAAAATTGGGTGATTATATATTAAGTGTTTTGCACTAGTGTTTTTCTCTTCCGTGAACTCTGCTTTGGCTGGTTTGCCATGTTAGGGAGTAAGGGGAAACCAGCTGAATGTAAACTCATTTGAAAGTTTGCATCTGTAAACTTCTGAGACAGCCTGAGGGAGGTGGTGATAATTCAGTATCTTATAACAGCAGGCAGCACAGAGATCAAAGGGAATGAAGACTTGGCTGAAACTAACTATGACTGCTTGACTGTGTGAGGTACTAGTAAAAATAAATTATTTTTTATGCCTAAGGAAGACTGTCTGAACTGCAGCCCTGTACACCTTCCACTTTTTTGGGCTTTGTTACAGCGACAGTGCAGTAAGAGCCTCCTGCTGACAATACATGTCTTTGATAAAGACTTGGAATAGATGTGAAGGTTTGACATGGCTACACTTGCATGGTCTTTTATTTCAAAATACAGGTTTTGTTCAACTAAAATGTGGGGCTTCTTTTTTTACAGCAGAAAGCTAGGAAGTGATTGAAACTCAAGCTCCTTGCAGTACAGGTAGAGACCACTGCACTGTGTAACATAGCAATGCGTTCATAAGTACCACCTCAGCATCTGGACTGAAGTCCCAGTACTGAATACTGACTTCTTACAAAAAGCCAAAGCAGACTATGTCACAAAATCTGTGTTTCGTTTGCGGGGGATTTTTTTATGTTGTTCATTATTTATGCCAGACTGCAAGCCTCTGGGTGTGACTTTGTCTCTGGGAAGACTCTGGAGGCTGACTGACCTGTACACAAAGACACTATTTCTTTCTGTAAACCTAAGACAGTTGTACATCTAGTACTGAACATGGTTATCCAAATGCTACTGAAAATACTGTTGTGCAATTTTTTCAGAGCATCTACTGCCAAAGAGCAACTAGAGGACTTGACTTCAGATTTCTATCTATGTCCTATCACAACAGCAAAACACCAAGAGATCCAACCCAGAGACTGATGTTTCTTGAGCTCAGAGAAACATATTCTGATAGACTACATGGTGTTCGTGATGCTCATTCCATTTTTCTACAGGCATTATGCAGCTCCTTTTCATTATGAAGTATCCCGAAAGATTAAGGTGTGATTTTCTTGAGGTGCTCTTCCTTTTACACACCTCACTGCATTGTGCAATGGTGCTGTTAGGACAGATGGATCTTGGAATGATCCAAGGGTGTCAAACAGATGTGAAAATGGCTTTGGACTTAACTCATATCCAACTTGTTATGGGCATGAGCCCAGAGGAAAAAAATAGTGCTTTCTTATCCATAAGCTACAAATCATTTGATACTCTAAATCCCAATTAAGGTAGTGCTTAAATCCTACGCAAGCCAACAGCTGCCTAACACATCAAAAGCACATCAAAGCGTTTTGCTGAACTATGGCTTTGGAAAACAATGGAAGGCCCACTGGGGATCTTGTCTACCTGGACTTCAGTAAAGCCTTTGGTACGTCTCCCATGGCATTCTCCTGGAGAAGCCAGGAGCCCATGGCTTGGACAGGTGCAATATTTGCTGAGTTAAAAGCTGTCTGGATGGCCAGGCCCAGAGAATGGTGGGAAATGGGAGTTCTATCTAGTTGGGAGATGGTCACCAGTGGTGTCCCCCAGGGCTCAGTGCTGGGGCCGGTCCTGTTTAATCTCTTTATCAGTGACCTGGATGAGGGGATCGAGGGCACCCTCAGTCCGTCTGCAGACACACCAGGCTGGGTGGGAGTGTTGATCTGCTGGAGGACAGGAAGGCTCTGCAGAGGGATCTGGACAGGCCGGATCCATGGGCTGAGGCCGATGGTGTGAGGTTCAACAAGGCTGAGTGCCGGGTCCTGCCCTGGGGTCACAACAACCCCAGACAGAGCTGCAGGCTGGGGCAGAGGGGCTGGGAAGCTGCCCAGCAGAAAAGGACCTGGGGGTGCTGGTGACAGCAGCTGAACATGAGCCAGCAGTGCCCAGGTGGCCAAGAAGGCCGAGGGCATCCTGGCCTGGATCAGCAATAGAGTGGCCAGCAGGAGCAGGGCCATGACTGTCCTTCTGTACTTGGCACTGGTGAGGCCATACTTTGAGTCCTGTGTCCAGTTTTGGGCCCCAGCACTGCAAGAAAGACATTGAGGGGCTGGAGCAAGTCCAGAGAAGGGCAGTGGAAGCTGGGGAAGGGTCTAGAAAATGTCCTATGAGGAGTGGCTGGGGGAACTGAGGATTTTTAGCCTGGAGAAAAGGAGGCTCAGGCAGGACGTCATCACTTTCTACAACTGACTGAAAGGAGGGTGCAACCAGGTGGGTGTTGGCCTCTTCTCCCAGGAACCAGGTGACCAGGCAAGAGCATATGGCCTCAAAGCTGTGCCAGGGGACGTTCAGGTTGGGCATCAGGAAGAAATTCTTCACTGAAAGCATGGTTAAGCATTGGAATGGGATGCCCAGGGGAGTGGTGGAGTCACGATCCCTGGAAGTGTTCAAGAAATGACTGGGCATGGCACTTAGTGCTATGGTTTAGTTGGCATGGTAGTAATTGGTCTAAGGTTGGACTTAATGATCTTGGAAATCTTTTCCAACCTTAAGGATTCCATGACCTCAATAGGTGAAAAAGATCCAGAAAATATTTCCTCCCCTAAAAATAAATGGCAGAGGCAGAAGTGACATCATCTTATACTTGTGCCAGTAACGGCCTAGGTGCTGAAATGACAACTCCACTAAAAATATCTATGAAAAAGTCATACTACATTACATTTATATTTTCGGAAAAAGAATGCAGAGAGGGCTTTTCATCCTGTATCTGGACATCCAACATTGTTACTGTCAGTTAAACCATTTGCAATTCTGATTACACCAGCACCTTGAGGTTCCATGCAAAAAAAAAGAAAAAAACTCTTATCAATTAAAAGGAATTTACTAATTAATTTGCTGTCAAATAGGTTCTTTAAAAAAGCATTTACTGTTCTTACCAAGATTTTTCAATATTATGCTGAAGGAAGATTGCATGTTTCAGATCAGTAAGGCTTTTTACTGCCCCCCCTTTTTCTGTTTGTTTCAAAGATGCTGATTAATCTAAGTTACTACATATCGGTTTTAATTGTGAATGTTTTCAAGCCCATGTATGCCTTACATCTGCATTCCCCTTTAATATATAAATATTACCACTGTGTATAAAGCACTGAAAAACACATCACAGAGAAGAATAGCCCGTGTTGTATATATACGGCAGACAAACAAAATTCCATGGAAAAACACACACTGTAAACATCAATGCCTTCCCATTGAGGACAGCTGCTGTAACACAATCCAGGGTGCCTGCTGCCAGGATTTTCCACATGAGTGCATCTTCTTTTAACCGCTGCTCAAACACTGGCTGAAAGAGGAGCTGCTAGACTGAACATGTGTCTGCGCTCGGACGACAAATACACGGCACAGCACTGGAATGCAGAGCAAACCTTGGGATTTGGGCGGGAAACGAGCTACCCGCTGCCTACATTTGGGCCGAGTCCACAAACGCTTCTGCTCTGGCTTTCAGAAATGCATTCTACCCTTCCAAGTGAGAAATGAGTGAGTGTGTTTGTGAGCACACATACAAAGCATAGAGGTTTTAAGTAGAAATTATCAATAAATGAATCACAATTTATGACAACGGTACAAAATATACATCTCCTGTTGCAGCCAAATAGAAAGGAAGGACAAACCTACCGGACACATTTTTTCTAGATTAAATAAAACATATATTGCCAGAAAATTTCAAAGATATAAAATGCTGTGGGGAGGAGGTCAGAACAGGTCACTGCAGAAAATCTCTCCATCATATTAACAAAATGCAAACCAAGTCATAGATTAGATAGAAAACAGAATCGGGTTTCCCTGCACAAAAGGCACCTCAGCTGCCAAAAGTACAAGAGTAATTAAGGAGCACAAATCAGCTTAAAAGCAGAGAGGAATAAATGGTGTAGAAAAAGGGAAGTGCTCACTTGAATTAATGAGTTTGTAAATTAACATACACACACATTTATCCATACACACACCCACAGCCTTCCACACCATCCGCGTACAGTGCCCTCACTGGACACAGACCAGGCTGAGGGGTCTGCTTGGCTCTGGGCTCGGATGTCCTCCAGTTCACCCCAGCTCAAGGGGCCAAAATGATGGTTTTTCCCTTGACTTCTGCTGCATACTTCCTGCTACACCACTGCAAAAATGGAAGCCTTTTGCCTGAATTTCCCAGGCAATAAAACAACCAGTGTTGATTCTTGACATATTTTTTATGAGATAAGCTCACAAACATGATAGATTTAAAATCCTAGATATGTGCCAGCCAAAGCAGACACAGAATTATAGTAAAGGTTGGTTTAACTGGTGAAATAATAAAGGTTTCCTGCATAGATGAGAATACTCCAGGACACCATCCTCTCCAAAAAGCCATCAACTGATCTGGTGTCCTCTCTCTGGGTGACAAAAGTAAACACAGACATGGGCTCTGTGTGTGTGAGAGACAAAGATTATACACAGATCAAGAGAAAGAATTCAAGAAAAAAACTTGAAGGACTGAAGCTTCAAGGATTTATGGGAACACCTTCAAATTTATAGGTATATTTCTTGCTTTACAGAAGGGCTTAAAACTATGTGTAGCCAAAGGGCTATGAAAACAAATGGTTAAAAAGAGATGCTGATACTTTCTTAAATCTTGTGATTCAGCAGGGCCTAACTCACAATTTATGACCTTTTCGAGGCTGGCAATGCTATGATTACTCAACCTGGCTCATAGTTGGCAGACACAGTCCAAACAAGAGAATTGGAGAATCTCAGTTCTAATCCCTGATCATTTACAGGGATTCAGCTGGATCTGATTCAGCACACATGCAGGCACATGCTCTATGTTAAACAAAACGTTACCTCCGCTGAAGCTATTAACACTCAGAAAGCACTCAAAGTGCATGCTTAACCAATTACCTAAATTGGGGGCTACATGTTCAGAAGACAGCTACTCCCAAAAGTGGTGTATTCTTCCTTTGGCTTAATTGCCTACTCAGCTGAGAGTGTCTGCTGTTTTGTGGGGACCATGGGATGGTCAAGACCAGAATTACTGACCAATAAAATGCATGATACAATACTCAGCTGAAGCAATAAACAGAATTATCAGTGCAGCTAAAAGGGCAGAAGAAGCAGAAAGAACAGCCAGACAGCTGTTTGCAGCCTTAGAATAACCCTTTTGGTTCCACTATACCTTGTCTCAGAAAATGTTTCCCAAAAACTTTCAATTCTAGCATATCTTTAGGTTATTGACTAAGTCTTGTGGCTCCAATCTTGGCATGATTTAGTCCTGTAGCCTCTCAGCTTCAACCAAGCTTGGGTTGCTTTTGGAAAAGGAAACCCAAAACAAACCATGAAAACAAACTGTTAACAATCTTAACAGAAGCCAGAAGGAACCTCATGTTGTCCTTAAGATTCTTTTGGCTTTAAATGGCATCATCACATAGGTAGAGTTAAGAAATGCATGAGCTGTGAGATCTGTTTTGGAAGTCTTGATGAAATTTCATTTAAAGAAGAAAACTAAATGGAACTGTGATGTTGAACAACGAAAAATCTGAATACCTGAATATCTGAAAGAAATGGATAAAAGGATATAACATAGACTAGAATAAGCACAAGATGTGAAGTCACCAGTTCCAAATATATGAGTTGTTGAACACCCCTTGCAATACTAAAAATCTAGGGCTTTCCTTTATGTTAGAATTGCTTATAATTCCCTCATTGACACAGTGGGGTATGCAGTAGGTAGATAATTTCAAACACAGAATCACATAAAGTTGGACATTAAAAAGCTCCCACTTTAATGATCTCTTAGAACATCACCTAAGAAAATGGAAGAGCCTCAAACAGAAAAGTAGCAAGAAGCAAATACGTATGGGACAATATTAACTCTTCTGTGAAGCCACACCATTTAGAGACCAAATTCCTTTTGAATTTCACAGAAAAATGTGAACCCCTGCCTACAAAGCGAAAGGGATCATACTTTCCTGTGAGGAGGACCAGTGAAGTCTGCATCCCTGTAAATGAATATCCACAATATCAGCCAGAGACGAGAAGGTAGCTGGCGGGGGGAAAGCTCAGCATGAGCACACCAAGGGTCAGACATGGCTATGCACAATCAGACATTTAATGAATTTCTGCAGACAGCTGCTTACATAACTGTCAAGCTGCCCTACCAGCCCTTCAAAAGCACTGAGGCATTTCCCCTCCTTTAAGGAGGGGAAAAAAACCCACTCTGAAAGATAAGAAAAGAAAAACTCATAGGCTGCTATAGTCGCAATTACTTATAATAGCTTATGACTACACGGATTAAGCTTTAATTATTACACTGATGCCATTTGTCTACTATTGGATGTGCAGAGAAACCAGTTCTAACTTGTCAGATCCAATGGACTCATGTTTTCTAATGTTTAAAGAGTTATACTTTGCCCTTGCCTTTTGCCAATAGTATATTTCCCCAATTAAAGGAAGCTATTTTATACTATTTTAAACAAAGGTTGAAGAAATTTGCCGTAGGAACAAACTTCCTGAGTTTCATTATCCAGAGCTTTAAAATGACTGGCAAGCTTCACTTTTGAGTCATATAAGTTAATTGATGACACCATAATCAGGAGGAGTAATGCTAGTCTAATCAGGTATTCTTTCTTCCTGGTAAATACAATCCAGGATACCCTGAGGGATTCTGCTAAGCACAGATGTAGAGAAAAGCACACAGAAAAAGAGGACAGGAACACATTTTTCAACATGTCTTTTCCCCTTATTCAACTGTCGAAGAGAACAAACGCATTGTCCAATGGGGATTATAAATGAGCCTCTGCCCTAAGTTAAAACTGAACTTCTGAAAATATACATGCTACCACTTTGAATTTCATCCTTCAGATACTGACAACTTTTATCTTATAGCAAAGATTTATAAGACAAAAAGATATTTTTAAAAATCATTTACATCTACAAGGCAGATTATGCAATTATATACCTTGTCTTTCTGGTGAAAAGAAGGGACAAAAGGACAAAGGAATCCAGCCACTGATTTATCCATGGATTTGCCAAATCCCATGACAAGCTGATGAAAAAACTTTAACTACTTTCATTTGATAAAAAATATAGTTTAAAAATCTTATAGGAAGGCTCCTAAGAACATCACCTACCTTTAATAAACTAAGACTAATTAGCACACTCTGCAGCTTACTTCCCTGCCCATAAGGCAGCAGCACGTTCCCTTTCACGAATGCATCAAAAACAGAGCTCAGAGGCAACAGCTTAGAGAAACAAGTATCGGACAAGAGTCAGTGATGAACTACTACAGAACTGTTATAAGAAGTAATTTCAAGAAAAAAAAATTCTTCTGGCCTCATGTACACCTCACTTGTTTTGTCCTTTAATGGAGACAAGTACAACAGACTGACTGCTGTCGGAAAAGTTAATTACTTTGACCGATACCCTAAGCCTTACATTGTCAAAAAACTGCTGCAGTACCTTTCTCCCCATCTGTCCCAAACAGAGCTGTTGTATCTACTTTTCCCCTCTGTCACCTGGAGTAGAACACACATGATTTCACATTGGAAGCAGACAGATGCTGGAAGTGGAAATACCTAGTTCAAGGTTAGTGTAATCTCACTAGTTTGGCCTTGACTGAAATATTCATTTCCTGAACTGAAATGTCCATCAAGCTGTGGTATGAAATCAATCTGAACCTACCTGTCAAGAAGAACAGAAAAATTATCAGGAGGATGGGAGTAGTCTCCTGGAGTCAGTCATTCAATAGCTGTAAAGATACTGGCTTACTGCAAGAAGTGCAAACACAGTTGAGAAAGCAGCCTGTCACAGCCATCTCCCTCACAATTTCATTGCTCACGTGGAGTGTACCTGTATCTTCACTTATGTAGGGCTTCACTTCATAAAATTATAGGCATTTCCCAGCTCTCAACTTAGAAAACATCTCATCCTCTCTCTAATGAATGAAATAGTTTTATGCTCAGGAGAATTTACAAAACCTGGTTGTTTAGCTCCCTTTGTGGGTTGTAAGACTTTCACTTCAGTGGAGGAACCACCTGTGAGCTTTCCCTTTTCCTCCTCTCCTATACAACTGCTTAGTTAATGAAATTGATTATCATTTAGACTTAACTCCTATGAAATTAAGGTAAGGCCAGGCAAGGTCAAAAGTCATCTGGGGATGGGTGACATGGAGCCAACAGGATCACAAAATCCTATGCAGCAGTGTATGCACATCTGCCCTATTTTTCCTTGTTGATCCAGCCTAGCTAAGGAAGTTAAAATAAGGGAATTCACGAAGGATAAATCATCTGAATCTTTTTATTCTTCATGGCAGCAAAGTGTGCCATATCTGATGAAACTAATATTCAGCCCCCCAAAAATTTATAGCAAAATGCTATATGATAAGGAAACATTAAAAAATGCAACTTCCCAAGTATCATAATTTTCCAAGGAAAAGCCCACTTTCTACAATAGTTACCTCAAGGGAGACACGCTAGGAGATGGCAACATAAGCTTCAGGATTAACACCCCTCTGAGTCACTTACACCCTGTTTATATCCAGTTGAGGACTCAGTGGTTCCACCACTATTTATAACATTTTGCCTCATCTTTCAAGGGTTTTTCCTTTTTCTTTTAATAGTTTCCAGAAACCAGGGAGATTCTGACATGCTAAAGTGACAGAATGCTATAGGTAACCTTGTTCAGCAGCAGAATACTAAAGGTCTATCAGCTTTTAAATATGGAAACAGATTCCAAACTTAGAGTCAGATAACACATTAAGTTCTTAATTTTTTTTCCACCTTGCAGTCTTTTCTGAGACCTATTCTCACCACGGACCTACGTTTGAAACTTGTGTGCAAAGCTGTGCTCAAGACCCGTGTTGCGAGACTTGTTCATAATATGTTGTGACAGATTAGGAATAAAATCACTTCACTTTAAAACTATGGTTCTGGAGCCCTGTGCTCATGCAACTTCACCTGCAAGGCAAATCAAACAGTTTCAAATTCATATTGGGAGTAGTAGGATCATTCGAACACAAAGCAGAAACACTGAGAGAAAACACTGTTACTTATCTGGCCAACACTAAGTTTTAATGCTTCCCAACAAGCCCTGATCACAGTAATTGTACTGAATTTCAGTAATTGTATTGAACATCACCCAACTGGCCTTTAGGAATGCAAGGAGCAGGGATGAGAAGGAGGGAAATAAGGCTTCCTGAGAACTATCCTGTCTCATGTCCAAAACAAATTTGGAAAGATCTCCTTCTCAATCCCTCTCAGAGATCAACAACTTTTAAACCAAGTACACTTTCCAACTAAAATCCTTTGTATCTAGAGTTTGTAAAAGATATATTATGTTTAGATTTCCTCTTCTTCCACAATCCTGTGGTGATATTAACACTTGAGTGAGATGTCTGTAGGTGAGACAAGTGTGGAAAGTACTGCAGTCATCTCATCTAACACTTACATTATCATACATACATACATATATATGTATTTTTAACCTTTCAGACTGAAACAGTTTATCATACACAGATTTTTTTACCCTTCAAAATAAGGATTACAAGTAAATCTTTCCTAAAATTCTGTCAAACACTCTACTTGAAGCATCAGTGAAACCTGTTGAAATGTAAGACTGCACTCATGCCACCCTACAATGCTACTTTAGTCACCCAATTGCCTGTTAACCCATAGCTGAGTAACGCCAAAGCAGGGGAAATTTCATATATAACATGACTGCCCCCTTGTGCCGAACTAGATCCCCTTCCATTAGGAGGGTGATTTTTCACATCTTTAACTTATTTCTCTTGTCTTAATATGGAAAAAAAAACCCACTAAAAACTCATCAGGCTAGTTTATTGAGTACGAAACTAGACTTCTACAGTTCTTGAAATTATGCCAAAACTAAATGTAAGGTAGGGATGGTAGAAAGCAATTTGGAAAAGAGCAATGAACAATTCCAAAGTGATAGGATCTTAAATCACTGTCAGGTTTATTAACAACATAAGGAAAAAAGAAAAGAAATAAAGAAAACAGCTTTTTCCCTCTCAAAGGCTGTTTTCTCTACACAGTTCTTTTTTTCATGGAATGACCTGGGTTGAAAGGGATCTTAAAGGTCATCTAGTTCCAAATTGCCTGCCATGGACAGGGGCACCTTTCACTAAACGGGGTTCCTCAGATCCTCATCCAACCTGGCCTTGAACACTGTCAGGGATGGGATATCCACAACTTCTCTGGGAAACCTATTCCAGTGTCTCACCACCCTCACAGTAAAGAATTTTTTCCTAGTATCTGATCTAAACCTGTCCTCTTTCAGTTTGAAGCCATTCCCCTGTGTCCTGTCACTACAGGCCCTTGTAAAAAGTCTCCCTCTCCATCGTTCCTGTAGGCTCCCTTCAGGTATTGGAAGGCTGCAGTCAGGTGACTCCAAAATCTTTTCTTTTCCGGGGTGAATAATCCCAACATTCTCAGCCTTTCTTCATAGGAGAGGTGCTCCATCCCTCTAACCAACTTGGAGGCCCTGTAGTTCAGTTATGGAATGAACTACATGAAGTCAAATAGCAGGACTGAGCTCACTGGGTCAGACACCCAGTGTGACTCACTGGCAGCTCTGAGCACAGAAGCCTGGGTTCAACATATGAAACAAACTGTACTACCCCAAGGGAAAATTCCCAAAGGACCTCAGAAGTCCAAGTGGGCACATAGACATATACAGGATAAACATTTACTTTTCAAATTATTTTGGATAGAAACCTAGGAGCTAAGAAATGACAAAGTTAATTTTCTGGGAGTTACTACTTCTGAACATACACCCACATAGTTCCTAGAGGAGCACAAAGATGTCTAGAATGCAGCATCACAGATTTAGTATCAGAAAAATAAGAAGCCATCAAGCCAACTGTAATGATTTGAGTCTGAAATGCACCGATTTGCCAACAGAATTAAAGGCATCACATTCCAAACAAACATATCCAGTGGTATCACCAAGATCAGCTGGCTTTTCTCCCTTATCCTCAGCTCATTTCCTCCTTCTGTCGCTGCTGATATGGCTATTCCTGTTCACCGAAGCTCACATCCTTCAATTACTCTCTTTCCTCCTCTCTCATTCTCCCACAACCCATCTGCTTCTCCACAGCATCCCCAAGACTTGTCCCCTTCCTCTCCAACCCTCCCCAAACCCAATTAATTTAGGCATTAGTAGTGCTCCAGCATTTCAGTGAGCTGACCAGAGGAAGCACAGATGGGCCAAGGGTAACCCAGGAACTAAGGTACAGCTTTCTGACTCATTTTGTTTTCCTACTATCAAAACTCTGTGCTCCTCTTTTTTCAGTCTCTGTACGAGACCTGTCACTACTGCCACGTGCACTGCGAATGTTTTCTCCATCAAAGTGTAACTCTGTAGAGCTATACATCTCCTTTCTCTCCTGCACGTTTTATATGTTCTGCAGTCTACAAATGCCTTGCCTAATCAGGTAGGAACTGAACTCAAAACTTGCAATTCAGATGTGAATATTTGCAGACTTCAGACTCTTGTTTTTATCCTTTCCTCCCTTCCCTTTTTTTTTTTTTCTTTTGTTGTTGTTGTTATCTTTAGGTCTCTCTGACACAGGGACACCTTGCATGCATAAAAGAAGTTATTAACAAACGAGACACTCTTGCCATCGAAATATTTTTAATAATACATTCTTCTCTCAGGGGATCTGCAAACTATACTGACTACAGCTCCATTAGGTATGATTTATATCAAACTGTTTTTGTGAGAAGTTCATACCCTTAAAATGTGCTTCCCTCAGAAAAAGAGTTCCTAGTTGTACCATGTCTCAGATGTGCTTTTGGTGGTAATGCTGCAAGGCCTATAGTATACATTATTGCCAGTTCATAATTTACAGCAAAAGTCTGAAAGCTTTCAAGCTTTCAGACAAAAAGACAGAAACAACTAAGAGCTCTAATAATCTGATCCTGCTGTTTGCAGCACACAGTCATTTAAAATTATTCATGTGTTTCAATATGGAAGTGATTTAACATAATTTAGCAAACCTGAAGCCTACATTAAGATGTAATAATGATGAATGGATGAGACCCAGCACACACACACATACAGAAAATCTCAGAGTCCTGCAGAGTAAAGGAAGTACCCCAGAAAACCTGGCAGGTGCCCCCCTGCGGGTGGTCTAAAAAAAAAAAAAAACCCAAAAAAAAAACCTAACCACCCCAAAAGCCCTCACAAAATTCAAAATTAGCATCTGAAATTTTTACATAGGCAGGACTGGGTTAGGTTTCTAAAATAAAAAGCAGATGGACTGAGAACACTTTCTAAATTCACTGAAGAATAAATACTGTGGTTGCATCCCCCCATTATTTATTATCCCAGCAGCCAATTTAGGACTCAAACACAGCTATTTCTTGTCTACTACCTTCCGGTTCCTGGCACAGGCTCCATATAAACCAACCACAGTGCAAATCCTCTAGGACAAAGTACACATGCAAATCTTTACCTTTCCTTCCAAATAAAGACATTTCTCACAAAGCCTAAAAATTGTGAAGTACTAGGAAATTAAAAAAACAAGAATAATGAATGGCATTTCAACTTTTTAGCGTATTTATCACAGTTAAAACATGGATGAAGTTTTGTAACATCTGTTTAATTAGACACCTGACTTCCTGCTCCCGCTGCATTACTTAGTTATTTTGTGGAATGGGTAATAACAAGAACCATTAAATGTTGCCCAGTTTTAAAAATAGCAAAGAGTATAGAGTGGAAAGAGAAAAGAGATACACTACTAAGGAATGTTGTGATATTTTGGGGTTCTATTATCAAACAGAAATGAGGAAATATTTTTTAAATACTAGACATTTCTATAATAAAATACTCTCCTTTAAAAAAATTAAAGTTGTTTGTTTATAATTTTTTTGTTTGCTTTTATTAAAAAAAAAAAAAATCAAATTACCTACATACTGGTGTCAGCCCGTATATGACTCTGGTATCTATGAGCTGTTCTCAAATTATAGACAGTGCCTAAATAGATATTGATTAAGAAAAAAAATAGATACAAGTGCTTAATTGCTTTTTCAATTAAAAGCTGCACTACATGGAAAAAAAAATCAGGTCATGAGGATAGTTCAAGTACTTTTCACTACCTACATATTAAAGGTTTCAACAAAGTGAACTTACTGTCAGACACAGACACACAAGTAATTTCAAGTAATGCAAGATCCAGCTTTCTGTTCACCGCCCTTCATATTTGTTCTGGAATGACCACAAAACATTTCTGCCATCACCTGGTGTTTTCCAGTCAAGCACCGACTGGATTATGGAATTGACCTCCTCGAGAGGGCCATCCCTCAAAAAACCACTGCAGCTACGAAATGCATCCTCACAACCTCTCATTAACCAAGACTCACGCAATGAATGTTACGTTTCTGCTGTGCTCCGCTCCCTTCACCAGCTCTCTGCAGGACGTTGTGTCACACTGAACATTCTCTGCCTTTATTTACAAGGCTGTAATTTTTCAGGGCCCAAAATCCCTGAAATATCAAGTCCCTTGGAGCCACGCCACTCCCAATAGCTCCTCTTTTGAGGAACAGTCACATTTCTGTACCAATGACACTTGGCTGCACAGGAGATGGGGCTTGGCTGTGGGGCAGGCCCCTGACCAAAAGGACTCAAAGACAGACAAACAACAACAATTACCACTTTCTGATGCATTTCTCTTTTGACATACTTTGCATTTTACATATGGAGAAAAAAGGAAAAAAACGAACACAAACACATCAGTTTTCCTTGGGAAAGACAGGCATGGAGGAGTAACTGGACGTAGCGATGACAAGCTTCTGTATTTATTTTTATCCCAAAAAGCACTCAGTAACCACAGAATTGAGTGGGATACAGGAACCTGAGAAAAACACAGACCAAAACACAACCACAGGCAATAGGTCAGTGCTTAGCATTAGTTTGCTAACAGGCTGACAACTAGTGTAAGATATTTAAGGTATTTTGTCTGCAAGACAGTGAAAACACTTCAGCTTTTCCCAGTTGAACTTCCTGCTGGAAGTAAAACAAAACATTCAGTTCTACACCTGGGGATGACAGAAAATGCCCGAGTGAAATCACAACTATAGTCAGTAGTTGCAGTCACATGAAAACAAATCTCAGTCAACAGTTCCATGGTCTCTCATGGGCTCTCTACCCAGGGCAAGTGCCAAGGCAGTGCATGCCGCATTTCACACATCCAGCATCCAGGATGACGCAGAGAGCTCCGCACTTTACAGCTCTGCTATGGCTTTGGCAAATGTTTAAACCAAAACCTTCCACTGCACTAAGCTTTGCTACACCAGTAGGGTGTTAATCACACTTGGCCACGTTTTTAGCTTTGGAAAAAAATCATCAATAGTGATCAGAAACAGCAGCTGCAGAAGAAAGTCTTTAATGTGTCGATGTTGCAATTGAATTTCCAGAGAAGTACAGCCAGAGGAAAATGCTATATTTAGTGTGAACTGGGCACTGGTCATACTGGGACTAGCATTTACTTATCAAAAAAACCTTCTTTGTAAAATACTGTGAATGAAGTTAAAAAGAAAAACGTTTTGCTAATATATTCAAGGAGTTTTCAGGTCACTTTTAACCACCAAATGTACATCATGCAATTTCCTATACAATTATAGTATTACGCCAGGTAAACTTACCCATTTACAGCTCTTGGAATTGTTTTCCTGTTCATTAACACTTTACAGAAAGGTGTTTTCTTTTAGCATTTCTGTTCTAGTGCACTATTCAGAAATATTTAAACCAGCTGTTGATGTCCATTTTTCCAACAAAGTGCACTTTTTGACAAAAGATGCTCTAACAAGGCCTTATTAAAATTAGTGATCCAAGTATTAAAGCACAAAGGTCATATGTGCTACTGGTTTTGAATATCATAATGTTCCATGCCTGGACTTGATAGCTGAGCCTGGAACTAGATGGTTGAGTCAAAAATACATTAGATGAACTATTTCGTTGTTAAGCTATGTTAGTTTCCAGCTCTGCCCCAAGCACAGACACAGATATCTGTGACTACGCTCACATCCACAGCCTCCATTTTACTAAAGAATTTATCTTCTTTTTAAGAACACTAACATTTTGACCAATACCAGAAAAATAATTTTGCTAAAAATGCTCATTTATTAGTTTGTATCTGCACATGGAATAAATCTCGGTGGTCAGCTACGCCTCTTGGCTGGCATGTACTGACCTTGACAGGCATTCCTAAAACCTCACGCTGATCCTAGGTTGACTCCTGCTGGAAAGCCATGATGTTGAATCTGGGTGTTTGCTACACAGATTTAGCACAGTCTCTGCAGCATCTCTGGGCATAATGTTGCCCAGAGATTTTGGAGTATTCCAATCTAAATGCTACTTACAAGTACTAAATTCCACAACTTTGTAACTTTGTTAACCCATTAGCAAAAGCTATTAGTTTTTGCATAACCTAAATACTAAACATAATTAAACATATCCTGTTTATTGGATAAAATAACTCCCAACAAAAGTGCACACATTATAAAATAATCAAGTTTTTAATTTCTTTAGGTATATCCAAAATATCTAAACAAAAAGTAAAGCCATTCTCCATCATCATAACAGAAAATGTTTATTCCTGCCTTGAATTTTAATTCTGGAATTAACTCAAGATGATGATAAATTTAACCTTTTTTAATATTAGATAAATTGGGATATTTTTATTGTCTCCCCCATCCAACAAAAATTAAAAGAAAAGAAAGGTTTTGCACTTATCATTCTGCAGCACACCCAAAGTAAACAATTATAAAAGTTAGTAAGTGGGGAGTTGCTTGTTGTTTTTACAGCATAGGAGCCCTGTACTTCTGAATCACTAAGCAGCTGGAGTCTGGTTTAATTACTTAACATCAATCAAGATGTAAACCAGCACTTGGAGACCAAGGAATGCAATGTTCATCTGCAACACAAAAGAAATAGCTAAGCTATCTTAGCTTCTGCCTAGACGGTTTGTACACCAGAAAAAGTCAACACATTACTTTTATACCATGTCAGTAACATAAAACATCCAAACAGCAATTTTGCACTTGAGTACATCAGTTACAATTTGCAGTAAGGGAGAAAAGACCATGAGAGTATTATTTCATACAGGTTTGCAACCTCTAACACAGAAGGTGTTTGTCCAGTACTGACTCCTGGCAAATAGCAGCACCAGTACATGACAGCACTTCCCTCTCCAATAAAAAAAAATAGATAGAAAGTTAACATAATAAAAAGAGGAGATGCAAAATTGCAAACTCTAGGTTCCTGTCTGAATTTTTAAAATCTTATTAATTATTTGATACAATTCTTTCATTGTGATTAAGCTCATATTAAGAACACAGCACAGTAATGCTGCAGCTTGACGGAGTGCTACAGCCTTTTACAGGATCAAAGGGAATCTAATTATCCCTTCTGGTCTTCAGAGCTATAGACATAAACTGCACACTCTATTTAATCTATGAAAAAAGCAACCACCCACCACAGTACACAAGAACTTCTCCCTAAAGATAAAAGAGGCAAGTAACCGCATGGGACAGATGTTCGCCACACCACTCACTGCGCTGTCAGAGGCAGCTCAGTTGCTACAGTGTCGAGGGTGAAATAAGACACCATGAAGAACTGCCCAAGTCTTCAGCACATCTCAGGTTAATCCACACATAAAAATAAATATTGTAAACAACTGCCTGTATTATGAAGACACATTCAGTCAACTTTAGCCAGCTCTGCCGTGGACATCGGATGCAGAACACAGGAACAGTTTTCATTTTGGGATCCCACCTATTCTGTATCATACAAACACAGAACAGCCCCCAGCTCAAAGGGCTTCCAGGTGAGGCATAGAACGGCAGTATAAATACGTCCAGAGGCAACAGCACCCGGTAATGTCACATTTCTCTCAGCACAGCACTAGCTACGGTACTTTCCAGGTGCAGGGAAGAGTTTATAGGTATTTTTAATCTGGGCAGCTGCACACAGAAATGCACCACATCCAAACTATTAGCTCGTTGCTTCAGTGGATATGCCATGGCTATTTTGGCAGTGCCCCTGGATAGTATCAATATTCATAAGCCAGAAACAAAGTTCTTGTAAACCATGATGAACATACTAAAATATCCATTTGCCTTCCAACATTTAAGAGAGAAGTTTGCTGATGTCCTGCTCTACTACAACCACCCAGATCCTGAGCTGCAGACAAGCTCTGCAGGCCTCTACAGCTGGGACTAGCAGCCAACTAATAATTTCTCACATCAGAGATGCCTTGAGTCCTCTCTGATGACTATACTGCATTGATCACTGCTCACATAAGGGGTTAGCTATTTTTAGGACCGGACTGCCACAGCTCTTTTGCTCTCCCATACACCCAGCAACAAGAAATCAGAATGCAATGACAATGAAATCATTAGAGTGGCTTGCTTTACAATGAGTCTGGAGTCTTTGGCGGAAAAAGGAACTTTCCTGACTTCTTGTTAAACCAGATTTAGAAACACTTCATATCCTCAAAGTGTCTCCCTGCAGCTGAATGGATGAAACAGTCAGATTCCTGATACATCCAGAGTTCTAGGGTCAATTTCTGTGGTCAATTTCTGTGGTCAATTTCTATGGCCAAGTTTATTGTAAATTTATAACAAGGAATATGGGATATAATAATGCTGTTCCATGCCAGAGAGAATAAGGGAAACAGTCCCCCCCTTTCTGTAAACTATTAAATCAGCAGATTGTAAGCAGAATTCCCAAGGGAGCTCGATGACACACTGAAACATGCTGAATGAAAAAGGATGCTGCCCATTGTACACCAAGCACTGAAGCCTTTTCTGTTGCAAGTCAAGTAAATGACTGGAATAATGGCACGTGACAGTAACCAGCAATGATTGAACATTAAGCTCTGGTCTTAACTCAAGCATGTTCTTACATAGCTGCTAGCACTGCTGTTCTTCTAGCATGCACTGTCATTAATGATAAAATGGACCCCATGGAAGTCATGGTTTAAATATTGTTAACAGCATTTCAGAGGAAATTCTTATGACAGCAGAAGTCAGCTCTTCCATCTGGCCCATTTGAGAGCAAAACTGAAATATTTGCTCAGACTTCAGAGGGTCATTTTGGTACAGAAGAAGAAGATAAAAGCAGGAATCTTTTACAATATGAGCTAGCAAATCAAAGCAAATAGGGATTCCATTCACTGATAATTCAAAAGAAAAGAGACAGTTGTAAGACAAATACAGCACTGTTTGTTCTAGGCAATGTGCTTGTATCTCTTGCCAACGGACTATATACCAGCAATTAAAACATAGAACACTTCATAAAAATATAAAAGAAAAGAGAAAGAAAACAGTATTTCCAACAAAAGCCAGTGGTAACTGCAGCACCATGGACACTGCACTCAGTGTTTACCAGCACACTTTATTTCAAATATTTCAAAGCTATCAAAAGCACCCATTTCAATCATTCAGAAACATCCATCTGTTATCATGTCCTCTTGATCTGGAAATTATTTAAAAGCCCTAAATCTGTTTGCTTAATTATTACATCTATTATGCTGTTTGACAAGGAAGGGTTTATTTTTAAAAATACCTCCACCACTGGAGTCTCCCTCTTTCCCGTAATACAATCCCTAAAAGGCTCTGTACCACATTCGAGGTGTCGATGGACAGAGTAGTGAAAATGCAGCTGATGTCATGACACAAGTTTTTCAGGATGGAAATACACTTAATAACTAAAAGGAAGTGCTTTTTGTTTTTAATATAAAGCTTTCCTTTAAGCGTCAGCCCCACTGTATGAAATCTAAGATCACATCAGTGTGTCACTGCAGGAAAGCAATTATTCTGTTTGTACATAGACAAACCCAATGCTTAACTAATCAAATGCATTTTCACCACCCCAGTTATGAGGTACATGAAACATCTAGGGAAGAGTCATTAAAACATCAAGAATTATTGTTATTTTGCTAGAGGATCACAGATATGCCATGTTAGCTGGTGCTTACACCCAGAAATACATGCAGTCAGCTGGATCCACAGTAATGTTGAAATTAAGCAATTATACAAACACAGGGCAAGAGCCTCTTGGTGACTGAGGCTCAGCCACAAGTAGCATCAATTTTCCACTGCCTTAAAATGCAAATAAAACAGAAGAGCCAACACAGTGAAACAGGGAACAGGAGACAATCTGGGAACACACAGATTAGAGAGAAATAAACTAGTGAGAAGCCCAGAGGAGAGGGGTGGTATTGCTGCTGTCCAGTTTTCTATTTCACTTTTACAACACAACAGACCACAGCAAGCATTAAACTGAAGGGCCAAGTTCTATCACAAACAACACACTGTGTACTGCATTCTTTAAACTGTTACAGATCATTTTATAGGTTGTCCTGTTTGAAGATCAGGCCTCAATGTCCTTTAATTATTATTTTTGTTTCCTCAGAGGGGTACTGACAGTGGTTAATTGATACAGTAACCTTTTTTAATGAACGATTTCCCATTAGCAATTCCACAGAAATAGGGCTACATTTGATACAACATTTTTTTCAAAGCAAATTTAAAATACAATCAGACATATGTCTTTCAAAAAAACCCACATCTGCATTTGTATTATTGGACACAAAACCAGTCCTATTAAACTCAGTGAGAATATGCACCTACATTCACCTAAAGAGAACAATTTTTGCATAAAAAAGCAGGGCTCTGAAATTCAGTTCAGAGAGGACTTTAGGCCTAGAAGCCCAAAGCCCTTTACCACAAGGGCTGAAGAAAGTTGGCACTGACTTTCCAGGACAAGTGAGGAAAAAACCTCAGCCTCACTGGTTTTTAAACCACAAGGATGCCAAGTGTTTGCTTGTCAGTAACACAGTAGGTGCCCCACTCTTCTGACATATTTGTGCTGCCTGTCAAAAGGATATATTTTTTATACTGTGGACTAAAAACCACTTTGTAGTTGCATGTCTCAAATTAACCGTGTAAAATTTACTCATGTATTCATGACTTTCAAAAAATTAATGTTTATTCTGGAGTCACCTTCCTGTGATTAATGGGTAAGTTAATGCACATGTTGCAATAAATATGTAATTGGCTAGGAAACAGTTCCATGAATCCGAAATCCATGCATCCTCAGGTCAAGTGTTTTACATTAATGTTTCCAATTCTGAAAATGTCTTCATGTTTCTGTTTCTCTGATAGCGTATGTATTGCTTTTAAGACCTGAAACTAGATATATTCACACTGAATTTGACTTGTCTACACTACAGCTGGTGCTATAATTTTGTCAAGTACTTGGGTTTAGACTTTATATGGTTGCTTATTTCCTTATCAAGAAATTTGGAGTGATCATATTTTATATATATGATGGCTTTAAGGAAATAAAATGCTTCACAACTGGGCACATCAGAACAAAATAATTCATCTTAGATTTTCTCAGGCACTGTGTAACTATCAAGCCTGAATTAAAAATACACACAGACACGGACCTGAAACGAGTAGCCACTTATTACACAAAAAGTTAGCATGTGGCTTTGCACACAGAGATGTATCTGAAGTGCAATTCTAAATTTGATCCTAAATTCTATGCCCACGTGACTAACAAGCAAGT
Source organism: Platysteira castanea (assembly GCA_013397175.1). Taxonomy (NCBI): domain Eukaryota; kingdom Metazoa; phylum Chordata; class Aves; order Passeriformes; genus Platysteira; species Platysteira castanea. Next base: position 108,381 of record VYXC01008336.1, read on the forward strand.
TCCAGTAACATCTGTAACTAGCTCATAAGTATTTGTTCCCTAGGACTTTGAAATGAAGCATTTGTCTAAATAACTCAGGGAAATGGACTGGTCTTTAGCATCCAGGAATATCAATAATCCAACTGATATTACAAAACACTGTACTTTCACTAACCTTTTGCCAAACCCCTATAACTATAGGCTGATCTGGCACTGTTTAAGGCCTTTTAATTAACTGCATAAAAAGTAAATGCACTTCCAAGTGAACAGTTCTCAGGATCTATATTTGGGTATCCATGTTTCGAAGACACACATTTAAATTAGTATTTTATCCAGTTTTACATTTAATCCAATTTATTCAGTTTTGAATCTAAACCCAGAGTCTTAAAAGAACCAATGAATTCCATTCTCTTCCACCTTAGCAGAGACTCAGTTCAAGCCATGGGGGACACATTTTGTACTGTCCCATCACTCACGACTTAGAGTAATCCCTTAAAGCAGGGAAATTTCCCTTAAAGCAGGGAAATTTCAACAAGGTTACAACCAAAAATGAAGGGAGTAAAAGAGAACTATATAAATTACTAAAAGCCTGGGGTGTTCATTTGGTAAGGTTCTTCATCTGAAACACACTACTTACATTCTAAGATCTCCCACAAATAGTTAATAGAAAAAAAAATCTCAGCTGCTACACAAATTGGACTAAAAGATAATAGAGTGTCTTGTGAAATGTATTAGTACGAAATAACTAAATAATTCCCAAACCCAGCAAGGATAATGGAAACTTTTAGCACCCAAGCTTATTTAAAAAAAACAAAAACAAAAACAAAAACCCTGCAAACTTGAAGCAAAATAAAGTTTTTTAAAAAGCTACATAGAGAAAACATCTAGATCTGGTTTTGTTACTCCATTGTTCTTGTCTACAGCTTGAGGAAATTTATTACTTCCTCCTCCTGCTTGTTCCACTAAGAAATCTTCCAGAATACAAGTCTCCTAAATCCTCTGCCTAAAAACAGATGTACACTTGGGTGAATCAGATGAAAATGCATATACCTGTGTTTGGGGACAGGGAAGACTCCATTCAAACATTTTCTTTTTATTTTAATAAATGCTCTTCCATCTAAAATGCATGTTTGTGCTTCTCTTCTAATTATAATGTATAGGAAGAAGGCCTGGAAATAGGCATCTGGCATTTCTGCTTTTTTTGTACCTCAGAAATACAAGTATGCCAAGAATTTTCATCTGTGGTTTCACTAGAAATCCTCAGATATCTAGAGGGGGAAAAAAATGTTTCATTCCTCTGCTAGAGGATATCCTGCCGCCCATCTACTATGGCAAACAACAAACATTTTTCAGGGTTTTGAATAAAACAGTGACAGAAGATTTATTTTTAAAGGCATTTAAAGAAAAATCTGCTGCAACTCTCTTTTTTTTTAATAATCTCAGAACCTGAAGATAACACTTCAGCATAAAAGACAAGTGGAAAACCTTCTTTCAGAAGGAAAAATAGCAAAAAAAAACCCCTCACAAACCTAGAGGCCTATTTCAGATCCTTTTTTTAATATACAACAAAGCAATAATAATGATCAAACACAGCTTTTCTTCCAATGTAGAACATCACTTGACCATTAGAGAAGGTGCTGCTGAAATGAAGAGACCAAGTAGATGTAAAATTTGCACTTTTCGGCTATTCCACTGGAAAATGTTGGAGGAAGTAATAGAACTCTCACCAGGCAAGTACTCCCACACACTGTCTCCATGTAAAAATCTTGGGGCTATCAGCCACCAGCTACCCAGAGACGTGAGCTAAAAACCAAAGCCTTGTGTCACAGCCAAGTGAACTCGCCTTTCGGTCAGCATGAAGATTTACTGGCACTCAGAACAGGATACACCAGCCTCAAGGTGAAAAGTGTTTGACGCAAATATCTGAGCTATTTGAGCCCTATCAGCTCCTCCCACCTGAACTGCCTTCTCTTGTCCAAGTCAACCAACGCACAGCTCAACAGCCTGGACTTACTGTGAGATGTGAGTTATTGGGGTCAGCAGTGTCTCACCCTCCAGGTCAAGCTCATCGGCAAAGCTGCTGGTCCTGATGAAGGGTCCTGTGCTCACATCCAGAAACGCTGGGCTCTTTTTGACTGTGGAAAAAGCATGCAGATAACAGTTCAAGCAATAGCATTTGACTGCTGCTCATTTGGACCTCTGAAATACTGTATATTTTAAAAGAATATTGAAAACTAAAGTTGCTACCAAAATTGCATGTACCGCAGAGCTCACGAAAAGCAAAATTTTAACTCTTTTTCTACCCAAAGCACTTCAACTTCTGGTGAAGATTTAAAACCAATATTTTATTCTTTTTTTTTGTTCATACTCTTGACACACTAGAATGTTCAGAATCTATATGACAGAGGCCTTCATGAATTACTACATTTCTTGGACTGTAACAATTCCATTGTAAATGGACCACCTGTCTCCAGCAACAGTGCATGAGTGCAACTCAGTGAGAAGAACAGTTCCTTTTTAAATCATCTCTGCTTCATGCTTTAGTTTATAATAACAGATTCTGAGGTGTAACTGCTGTCACCAAGATCAAGAAACAAGGCTTAGCTCTAAACAGGAGCCCAGGCATTTTCCTGGTGAGCAGTCAGCTCCTGTCAGACACTGCCTGAGACAATTTGCTGGTTCCCTCTCACACTAAGGCACGAGGCCACCTCATCTCTGGGCTCAGACACAGGACAGGTGGCAAGATCTCCAGTTCATCCAAGATGAGGTCCTTTCTGAGAAAGTTGGTTCACAAAACTTCTGATATTGAAAGTTTTACTAGCAAAGTTACTTGCATATCATCATTGTCATGGAACCAAGACATTAGGGAGAGTGCTACAGTTTTAATTTTTAAACTCAGGCTCTGAAATTCTGTCAGATACTAACTTTAAGTGTTTTTTCCAACATGGCCATAACATTTGTTAGAGAAGCCACAGTATTTGCACATATATAAAACCACTAGTGTGGTTTACATGACTGTAAATAAATTTACAGAAAATAAAACTTGGTAACATTCCACATAAATCATAAGTAATTGTGACAAGTCCACAGAAACCTTTGTCTGTCCAACTGGCCAGAATATTCAACAAAATAATTATAATGCAGTAATTTATGAAAACTCTACTGTATTAAACAAAATACTTTATAATATAGCAGTAAAAAATGCCCTGCCAAAATGCCACACAAAACCTAAAGGAATACAGCAGAAATAGCTAACTTAAATGTAGCCTATATTTTCTGAGAATAGAAGCTGGGATACTAGGAAACAATTCTTTTCTTTTAATGCAACCATTTTACTCAGGTAATTAGGTATTTTCATACGGCAGAAATGGATTTGAATTTTAAAAAAACCTCAAAAAACAAAAAAATAAACCCCAAAAAACAGAAGAGAAAGTATCATTTCATCATTAAGCACATGGCTGTCCAAAACTACAAAAGGAAAGTCTCTGTACTCCAGAAGTTGTAATAGGAAAGGATGACCTCTGAAATCATCATTTTAAATAGATAGATAGATAGATAGATAGATAGATAGATAAGACAACTGCTAGGAGATACATTTATTACAAGCAGAAACCGCTTGCAGCACTTAAAAATGAAAATTTTGTAGTAAGTTTTAGCAAGCGTTAGCTTCTGGTTTTGGTTTTAGTATCATACTAATATTACAGTATCATACTATTTAATCACTTTGCTGTAGCCATCATTCAAAAGAGTGGCTGTGAAACAAGCAAAATAATTCCAGATGGAGATGTGCAGTGAAATGTCTTTCAAACAGATTTCTTTGGGCTTTCACTAAATTAATTTTCACTGTTTTCATTTCTACAAGACATAAATGAAACTTTCCCAGTTTCTAGCAAATAAGGACTCACAAATGTTTTTGTTCTCCTGATGGCAAGTGATAAAAACTGCTGAACCTAAAGCCATGTAAAGTGTTTGCTGAACACTCACTAAACTGTGCTCATGAGAGACACAGTCCTCACCACACACAAGTGGATCCAAGCGATTCTTGGATCAGTCACAGCCTTTGCTTTTCAGTTTCGTGGGAGGGGAGAGAAGGACTGGCACAATGAAATAAAGAACCAGAAGTCAAGACTGGGCCTCAGCCTGTTTTAAAGAACTCTTCTCTGAGCACCCAGAGAGGAGGAGATGATTAGTATGAGGCAAACATGATATCTCCTTCCCTCTATTTTAGAAATTTCTGAGATCATCATAACTAAGAAAAGAGCATGGCCTTAATGAGAGCTTTTCTGCCTCCAAGTGCCTTGAAACAGGGCTCAAGCAGGACACCAAGGAGCTCATTTTTTTACTTATAAAAATAAATTCATAGCCATTAGACTTGGGACAAGTCTTTCTTACAAAGCAGTGTTAAAAAAATACTAAAAAAAGACGCAAAATTTCTAAATATGAAGGCTAAAGAGAATAAAAAATAGAAAGCTTTAGACATTAACTTTCAATGTATAATAATGAGTGAAAAGAAACAGGAAATAGGCATATTAAGGAATGTTTGCTATCATTCAGGGGATCCTCAGCTTTATTTTCTCTATTTTTCATAGGTAGCAGCACAACTATGGTAACATGCACAACTATTCAGCTGATGATGCTGACCAAGTACTACTTTGAAATGGCACAAAATACACTCCCCACAAAATGAGAAACCCTCCTTTAAAACAGAAGTTCTGAACTTTCTGGAAACACTCAAGTTTGGGTGGGGTTCTGCTCAACCTGATCTAGTTGAAGATGTCCCTGCTCATTGCAGGATTAGAAGCTTTTAGAGGTCCTTTCCAAAACAAACCATTCTACTATTCTATGAATTTTCAATCAAGGATTATAAAGACAATAACAAGATATTGCTGATTTTTTTCTATATTACCAAGACAACAATTTTATATACAATATAACATGTATGTAGATGCTTTTGTGACGGCGGACTACTTGGCTAGAAAGACAGAAAATAGTTACACCTCCTCTTTTGTAAGCAAAGAAAAAAAATTAAAACACGTTGAAGTATTCTTTTCATGGAAAAATCTGAGTTTTAATTCTTGCATTTGGAAAACACCTCTGGTATTTCTGCAGAAAATCTCTTTTTATTTTATTTAAACATTTGCAATTTACAACCTGAACAACTTCCAAACTCAAAATTCTACTAAAACACCTATGCTCTTTTTTGAAACCAGCTCTATAATTTTTTGTGCCACAGCAGACAGCTCCAGACAGAGCATTGCAAAGATTTAGTAATTAACAAAGCTGATGAAACATGATGGAACAATGAAATATTATGAGCTTTACCTGGAGAGGAAGGAGCGCTGGAAGACTGCTGGTCTGTGGAAAAGGATGGCCAGGAGCGCTGACAATCTGAGTCAGAGTGAAGATGCACATGAAACAGAGATAGGAAAGGAGAAAAAAAACAAAACAAAACAAAACAATCAAAAGAATAAAAAGAAAAAAAAAAAAGAAAGAAGCTCCAGACAGACAGCTGAGGAGATGCAGACATGCCTAAAATTTAGTATGTTCTACCTGACGCAAAATTAAAAATACTGTGGAAAACAGTTTGCATGAAACTGTACTGGAGTGCCCTCTGTGTTGGCAGAACGTTCAGTCGCCACTGGGGAGGCATCATTGCTTCTCCACGCCCATTCTTCACGGCAGTGTCAACTGCTGCAAGACATCTTCCCTACAGCCCAGTCTCTGTTTGCCCCTTTCCTACAGACTTCAGGGTTTCTCAAGACTTTCCCTAAGTGTCCAAGCTCCCACGGGTCAGCCCCCTCTTGCTCTGGTTCACACTGTTCACACAGCAGCTCTCTCCTGGTCAGATTTCAGTGCTGTCAGGTGGACAGGGCAGTTCTGCCACCCATGTTTGAAGCTTCCAAACACATCCCATAAAACATTTTTGAAGCTGCCCACTTCAACCCCTTAAACCAAGTACCTGCCTCAAGCTGAATTTCTTGGAGAAATGTTTCAGGCAAACAAGAAGAGTCAGTGATGAGAAAGGGTCTCAGCAAGATATAATCTTTACATTATGCTATTAATAGCATAATGCTATTCAAAAGAATCAAACTATTTCATTAAGATCTGCCTGTGAATTCATACACTTGGACAGAGTGGTATTTTTCAGAAGTGGTGCCTTACTTTTATGCAATGAGAAAAACTCTTAAAATAAAAATATACTGCAGTAAAAAAAATCAGAAGAAAACTCTCATTTTGCAAGTGTTCTCCCAGTGCTACACACATCTCCTGGTTCCAGCCAGGACAGGGTTAATTTTTGCAGTAGCCAGGATGGGCCATGCTCCTGGGTTTTTGCTGAACTGAGAAAGAAAGGAGGGACAAAAAGCTGGGAATCTCTGGTTGCACAAGGATACTGGCAGGGAAGCCAGATGAGGCATCCAGGAGTGTGAAGACTGAAATATTAGTGGGCAGCCCAAAAATTTACTGAATGTGAGAAAGCAGCATATGGATGTGTTACTAGAGACTTTCTAAGACCAAATTAAAGTTTAATGAATATCCTTTATCCTTGCACTTTTTAGTTTCTTGTTTCTGAGCTTTTGACTTGGCAGCTCCAGTTTTCTGTGTAGATAATCTTTTTCACAGTAAGTAAAATAACACTCTCTCCTCTTTCTTTGAGCTGCTGTGAGAACAGTGTTAGACAACCTCTCAGGTCCACTGAGCTCAGGCTGCCTGGCTGGGAAATAGAAACTGAACCTATGATGGCTGGTAAAGCTCCTCTGATATTTCCCCAGGATGGAGGAATTCCTTGTTCACATAAAACTGGTGATTTGTTTGGTGGCTCTCGCTGCTCTCCTGATCTTGTTCCACCATGTCCATCCCCAACAGAGATGCACTTCTTGGAATGGTTGAAACTGGGAAAATCAAGTATTGATCAGGGGGAGTCGAGGGGATGCAGTTTGGTTTTGCTGTTTTAACACGCTGTGTTCCATGTGGGTTCAGGGTGAAACTGAACCTTGCATTTTCAGTCCATTTAATCCCAGCCTGAGCATCCTTGCACTCGATCACGGGAAGGAGGCCTCTGCTGCCTGTAGTGGCTTCAGAGCAGAAAACTTACAGGTGGCTCATAGCACTCTCACTAAATCACAGAGGTCTTTTGCCCAGACCTAACTCTAATCCTACTGTCTTTGGGGAACACTCAATTGTTAAGAAAGTGCCTAAGCAAGCACATTAGAAACATTACTGGACTAAATGGCTGCTTAAGCGATCACAGAATCCAGACAAACAGTAAAATAAATTATTTCACTTATGGGTCCTCATCTGTTCACAAGTATCTACAGCACATTTTTACAGGAACAGATGCGTGTACTTCAGAATGCACAACATTGGGGGGCCAAATTTGAAAGTTTTCTTCCATCCTAATATAGTTATTTAGAAATTAATTTTCATCATATTCTTAGATAACCACTGGATTAATTACACTTTATTTATAAGAAAATTATCTTTTTCTGTTGGTTATATATACACGAGAAATTTTTCTTAAGTATAAAAAACCATTAGAGGTCATCTACTTATATAAATGAGTGCTCACTTTTCTCTTTGTAATGAGACTGGGTGAAATTGTGATTACAAGAGTGAGAATGCACATTTTTTTGTCTGTCTAGATCTCCTTGACTGCAAAAGATTTCTTAGAAATCATATGGCCCTAGACACACATGAAAAGCACTGCAAACATTACACTGTCATAATCTGGCATGCCATAAATAGAATTATTTTCCTCAACTTACCAAGCAATTTTAACATTCCTGTTTGTCCTGTATACTTGTAACAGTTTAGAGAGCAGAACACAGATAAAAAAGAAAAAAGATAAGTGTCAGAAGAAATTAGAGAAAATCCTTTCACTGAAAGCTATAGAGCTGATTTTTGAAATGGCAGTAGTAAGCTGCCATCAAATTGTGTTGTCCCTAATCAGCTTAGAAAGTTAGTGATAAAAGGTGGGACTTTATAACTCAAAGTATTTGTTCTGTCATTTGATTGTTTTGAAGAAGGGTGTCTGTACTCAAATTTTGAGACACACCCTAAACTCAGTACTTGTCCACCTTTTAGCAGCCATGTCATTTCTAGCACCAGATGCAATTTGCAACCATTCCTTAGCAAAAGCCAGGAAACAGTGGAAGAGCATGGATGATGCAGAACAACACAACACAAGCACACCAAAAAAGCACACGGAGGCGAGACTTTCTGCTTGAACTAAAATATGCCCAATGCCAGCCCATGTTGCTGTCTTATTTAAAAGCCCATTCAATTTATTCATGTCAGACAAATTTTTGAAGAGAAAAAACAGAAGTACTTAAGGTATCTATATTCAATAAAACACACCTTAAAAATTAAACCTTGCTCTTGCTGCCAAAATTTGAGCAATATATATTAAAAACTTCCAGTAAAAGTACATTTGTAAAAATGCCACATTGTAAATTCAGAGTTATTTTGGAAGTTCATTACAGCAAAAGCAAATACAGATAAGCTATTATTCATAAGGTGATTATCAATCTCCTGTCTTCTTTTTCCTTACACTGTAGCATTTTGTACAGTGACAATTAATATAGATGGATCCACATTTATCTTAGGTACTTCTGCTGTCAAAACTTGATTCACAGCCTACTCCACTGAGCAGATGGCATGAGCACATGATGGTTTCGTGTAGCAGACTAAGTGTGGTGCAGCCAAGGCACACCAACCCTTCTTGGTTCAGGTACAAGCACAATAGTAACACATCCTGGGTAAATTTCACATGGAAAAGCTGACAGCTAATCCCTGTAATTTCAATCAGTTGCAGAATTGGGGAATGTATGCACCAGCCTAAGAGCCATTAGCTCTTCCAGCAGGTAGAAAGGAGAAATGATTTAGTTTGTCTGCAGTGGAGCATGCTCATAAAAGCAATGGTCAAATCTCACCCAGAAAAGCCAGCAACCAGAGGCAAAAAGCAAAGTATTCTCGTTTTAGAATGACAAGAGCTTGTTCTCTCCTTCTCTCCTACAAGTTCTAAAAAGGACCTGTGTGCAAACTAATCATAGAACTCATCAGTTACTGGCATGTTATAATGGAGCTTCTTACCAGAATTTTCAAACGGTTCAAAACTGAAATCAGGTTTCCTGTCCTCTGTCACGTGCTCGTAAGTGATGTGTGGTATAGCCAACATCCTGTCTGGAGAAGAAGGCCCATTGTCTTTGTCTAACTTAAATTTCTTCTTTTTAACCTAAAAAAACCACATACATTAAATTATTCAAACCAAGTCACACTGAGTTGTCTCTTCAGTGATGTCTTCAATAATAATGCAGTCCCCAATGAGCCATAACCAATTAAGAGTGCCTGACCAGTTACATTTTCATGATCCTACACTGTGTTTCTCATTATGTTGCTCCCCATCCTGCCAAAACTGGCTAATCACTAGATTTCTGCACATTGTCATTTCCAAATCCCTTGCCTGCAGTAAAAAAACCCCAAAAAACTGCTAGTTCTGCAGCAGCTTATATAAATCAAACTGTTCTAGATTATCTTTACCATTTTATGGATGCAATAAATCACACCTTCAGCACAAAGCCAGTAGATATATTGCCACCAAACTCAGATGAATCTTGGAGACACAAGGTAAGGTTTTTGCACAACATCCTGCCCTTCCAGCTTGAGATTACCGTGCAGTACTCTTACAACACAGAGGATGGTGTACTACATATTCTAAAGAGTCTGACAAAGAATTTTAGTTGCTGTATTTTAAACAAAAAGATTATGAACTTATGGAATCTGTTGTTATGACAATATTACCGTATGTAGGCACAAGATGTATTTACCATGAAAGCTTAGAAAATCCCAAAATCAATAGCTGAGAGAAGTACCAGTTTTGTTGGTTTTCATTTGTTTGGTTTTTGGTTTTCTAAACCAGTTAAAAGTTGCTATTTTGGAAATGGTGATTTTCTTTTTTTTTGCCTTTCCTTATAGTTTTCCAAACAACAATTCTAAGTAACTGACGGATATGCCTGAGTCAGGTCATTATTACTCCTTCCCAAATCCCCAGCTCCATTAAAATATTCAAGCTTGGGGAAATGAAGCAGATCAGCTTCTAGTTTATAATGTTTGTATACTGAAACTGTCAAAACTGAAATGTAAATAAAAATGTCAAACCAAATAATAATCTGTAAAACAAGCACAACAAATAATCTCTAGAGAGTGAAAAAACTCAATCTAATTTAAAATTTTTAAATTACTGTAATGGGAAACATTAGTTACTGATACCATCACCGATTTCTTTGGTTTCGGACTGGGTGACAGCAAATGATAATTCCTGGCAGGTTTTCGAATGTATATTTTCCATGTAGAAGAGTCTGGGTTTTCTGCAGCATAGCATCTCCACGCAGTCTGGAACAAAGGTTTTAAGCAATAGAATAATTAATCAATCAGATTAGTAGCTCACTGTACAACACAGTAACTTCCAAGCAGCATGTCAGTCATTCTTTATTAAACCGTATTCTTGAATTTGCCCTCCGGAAACAAACTCAGCATAGTTTAGAACCTTTATTTAGTAAATAGAAACCACATAGTTAGAACTGGGAAACCACACAGAAAGATGTCTTTTCAAGTGCAACTTCTATTCTCAGTAGCAACAAACAAATAACGGAAGAGATCTCTAGAGTGGACTCAAAATAAGGTTCAAATTTCATGTTCTGCTGCAATTTCCCTACCTGGCTTCAAGCATTTTGCCTATTGCATCTTGTGTTACAGACTTCTACTTGGAAAAAGACAAAAATTGTTTTTTACATGCCTCACAAAAATACTACCAGGAAAAAAAAAAAGGACCAGTAGGGCTATATTCATAGGAAGAAATGAAACTGAGAGCACAACAGAATAGTACCAGTGGTTAACCAGGAGCCAAAACCCAAACCCAAGCTTCCCTCTTGCCAACCACCAATGAATAAAGTCCCATGTTCTAAGACAAAAGGGAGGAAAAGCAGGGCTAGGAAACAAGACCAACAAGAAACAAAACACTACTGCATTCTCTCTTGATGGTATAAATGTATCAGAATTAATTAATAATGAATTTCCAAATTAAAAAGGCAGATCCTCACTTACTACATGAAAAAAGGACACACTTATACATAAACAGAATCTAAAGCAGGGAAGGCCAGAAAACCCTAGATGAAAGAAACAAAGCAAGGCTGAATGAAAGAGGAAAACAGACAGCAGTTGAAAAGCAAAGAATCAGACAATCACCATATAAATCCCTCCATGATTACAGAATAGTGGAAGAAACAAATGGCCTCTAAAAGAAACCAAGAAGGAATATGGGGAAAGAAAATCACTCATCTGAGCTATTCCCTTGTCTTGTACCTATTTGGTAAACATCTTGGTTTAAGAACAATCTTTTTATAAATTATTTGTAGAACACTTACTAAACTGGGGTTTCAGAAGTCTGAGACTACTAGTAAAACATAATCACAACTATTAAGAACAGGTACTCAGCAATTCATTGTCTATCTTCTACTCCTCCTCAACATTTCTGATGGAGCCAAGCACAACGTCCTGGACATGCAGTCTCAGGCTTCCCAATAATTTGGTGTTCATTTCCCAGAAGAATCACTGAAAAAATCCATTCTTTACAAAACCATACCATACAAGTCTCAAGATTTTTAGCTAATCTCTGGCTATAACCAGGGTCTTTTTCACATTAACTCTGGGACTGTTTAGTTTCAAGCATAAACTTTACAGTTAGCTACTGTTTCCATAAAGATCCTGACCTGTAAATCCACATTCACTCATGAAGCTAGAGAAATAAGTCATATGAGAATGCAAAAATGATACAGTGTACATCAAGTTTCCCTTTAAATTTGATCTCTGTGCTTCTAAATCTATGTGCAGATACTGAGCAGAGGGAGGAAAAGCTGGAAAAACCTGGAATGAAACAATGTTAATACTTCTCCAGGGTGCAATGCTAGCTCCAGTGAAGCAAAGGATAAAATCTCCTTGACCATACTGACACTGAACTGCATTTGTAACAGAGGAGATCAATATTCTCCTGCCTGTTAGATATCCTACATGAAAAGACTGGTTTTGCAGAATCCTAGTGTGTTCTAGCCACCTATCCTGGAGCTGAAAAGACCAAACAGGATTTTCCTATTTAAGATTCTGACTTATTTCTCCTAAATTTGAGATTTTTAAGAATTTAGTTGTCCCAATTGAAGCATATTCGACATTTGTCTTCAGAAGCAACAATGCAGTTTTTAAAAGCACAATTCTACATGAAACCTCCTCTTTGTTTTTTTCATTAGCACAAGCGTAACATTTCATAACATTTTCCCCAGGTAAATTGTTTAATAATCACAGGATAACTTTCAGGTTTGATTTTAACCAGCTGAATTACACAGTTTACACTGTTTAGGAGTGTGCTTTTCTGCTCATCAGTTTACATTAAGGATTGGATTTCCAAAACTTGCATCTGTAACTCCTGTACAATTTTTAATGGGAATCAGGGAGGGAAAAATCACCAACAGCTTGGGAAGAAAACAAACCCTAGTATAAATGGAAAGAAATGACACTATGCAATACGCAAGACCTCAGTACCTGTATGAGTGAGGCAGCAGCTGGAATTTGACGGTTGAAATGCTTCTGTCTTTGTTTCTGTTGTACCTTTAGGGCAAAGCCTGAACCAAGAATTCCCTGTGGAAAGAAAACACACCTTTTTTTTCCTTTTTTTTTTTTTTTTAAGAGTGGAGGGAAAGAAGTACACATAAAATTGCCAAATTATGTTGTGTTAATAAACTTCTATTCAGCATCATAAAACCCAACTAATTATTTAGAGGAAATGACTTAATACAGTGAAATTTTTAGTCTCAGTTATTATTACTTGCTGAAGCAAACTGTGAATGCTATCATGCCCTGATGCAATGCCTGCTGGACTCAGACCTGAAAGAGGAAACAGAAATTATATTTCATACCCTCTAAAAGTCCACACAAATGCTTGTGTAGGAGAATGACAGAATAGGGAAAAAAAAAATCAACCTGATGGGCGAAACTTCATTTTTATGACAAATAAAGCTTTGGCAGGGCATGATGTAAGTCAACAGGCCTTCTAACTACGGTATGGTAATTTCTGTTTCCATACGTTAATCCGTGATGAGAGTGAGGAAGAGGATGAAGAACAGAAAAAGGCATATTTCAAAATGTGCAACTGAGTTGAACACAAAGCCAGCTAATTCTCTCTCAGGACAAGGGACATGGGCTAACAGCACTAACTAGACCTAAACAGCACCTAAACTAGACTCCAAACATAGTATAGCTGTGAAATCCAAATTTAAGGAAGGAGTAAGCCATTTATGTGGTCATTTGCATAGCTATAGACATGTTTAACACAAGTTTTAGTAAAAGGTAAAAATGAAATATTTTATAAATCATCTTACATGATTACACTTACTCAAGGAAAGCATAATTTTTTTTCTACATATAATAGAAGGCATCAGAGCAGCCAGGGATTTTGGCTCAACCTCTAAGAACTGTATCATCAAATACTTTAAAAAGAACATGAAATGCCCTTCCTATTATGTTAATTTAGCAAAGATCAAAGAGGTGATGATGCTCAAACACCACATATTTGGGAAATGAGGGATCATTGCCTGATCCAGAAGCCACACCAGTTGCATTTAGCCACTACAATTACTTTACTCTGTCATCTCCGCCAGATCTTCTTATTAAAACGCCAACAAGACAGCCTGCAATAAAGCCTCAAACCCTGAATTCCCCCCTGGGCCAACTCACAGGAACAACTTCATTCAGTAAAGAAAATCCCACTAATAAAGGGGTGATAGTTGTTCTACTTCAACAAAGATTAGGGAAATCCGACAGGTAAACATAAAGCCTGGCTGTGAAGGCACGGCTGCTACACAATCATTTATGAAATAGTTTTGCTGGCATTCAAGTCTGATAAAAAAAAAAGCAAAACAACACCTCACACCATCACTCTTCAGTTAAAAAAGTAGGTTTTGGCATTTTCCATACAGATCATTTCACCTACCTGATTTCTCTTCTAAAATAAATGTGGGAGAGATTAGAATGAGGAGGGGGGAACATGCTTTAAAGGAAAACTGATGCAGAAGAGCTTAAAAAACTACAATTAATTATTCTCCTCTGCAAAATGTTATGTACCTTTAAAATAGAAAACTAATTTTAAAACCCCACTGGAGTTTTAGTAGCTACTATTTCATGCTGTGAAGAATTTTTGTGATGGCACTGGCATAAAAGTATTCTTATCAATTCTGTACTATCCCCACCACTTCTCCATTACAATTACACAAACATCTGCTAACACAACTGCTTGTGTCACTGAACTGAGAACATAAACATTTAAACAGAACATTTCAGGTGGCATAAACATTTCAGCAGCACAATTCAGGAGTATTGCTAAATTCGTGTAAAACACACCTTTAACCACCCTTGGGACTGAATATTTGGGTTTTCAAACCACAGGCCAAGTTTCGTAGATTTTGAATTTATCCTTGGTACTCAAGTGCCTTGTTTCTTGTTTGAAAGCACTTGGGAACCTGTTTTCAGTGCAAACAAAGTTCCATAACAGCTTTAAAAGGTCAGATCTAGGTCACATTTGAAAACAGGACTTTGGCCATGGACAGATATAAGTTTTGTGAAGAACTGCATCAGTGTCCCTGGCTGCTGATTGCTGTCTTTCTGCTTTTTGGGCGCTTTTCTAGAAGAAGGATATGCATGAGAATTCTACAGTTCACCTTGGGCCTAATCAGTTGAGTAAACTATAATTGAATGCCTTAAAAAAACAAAGCATTGCTAAGTCATCGCTAAGAAGCAATTAGAAATAACTTCCTTTACGCTTCTGAGATAGGCAGAGAAAAGAGCTTGGAATTAAACATCTCTTTCTCAAATACAAATCTCTCTCAAATCTAGTGTTGCATACAAAAAACAATGCACGTTTACTCAGCTACTTCTAGAAGCTCCTTTGTTTCTACAAGCTACATAAATTTCAGCTACGATAGAGAAGTTTAACACAAAGCTTACATAACACCAGATTAAATGAAAGGTTAAAGAATCAATAACAAAAGTTCTCTCTCATGACCAATGAATCAACATCAAATTGTCGCAACAGTACAAGATAACCTACCGCAGGCAGTGCAAAAAATGAGATTGCAAACACTGAAAAACAAGATGCAATTGTCTTTCCTATCCAGGTCTGTGGCACTTTATCTCCATAGCCAATAGTTGTAACAGTCACCTGCAAAGAGAAATGCAGAGGGCATTACAGCAAGTATCAACATGGCACATTGAGGTTGTTGCTCTCTCTTCCTTTTTTATTTATTTTAAAGAAGCATTAGCTGCATTCCCAACTCTCCCACTGTCAGCCCGTGTGTCACTAATGAAGGCAATTCTCCCGTCCAGGTTTGCTTCCCCACCTAAGACTGGACAGAAAAACATACAGGAAATTGAATTACAACAAAATACGTGTTTAAAATCTTGCAAAGTAAAACCATTAATTCAAGTCTTCACGGCTGAGGCAACTATACAGCATGTGAAGTTACAGGGACAGGGGTTGCCTGCCCATGTCACACACTTTCCTTAGGGAAAGGCTGCCAGCAGTTCTGAACTGGTGATTTTGTTTATGGAGATGTTTGCTGAGAGTGTTACAGGGCTGTTGCATGGCAAGAGCACACACATACTGTAACCAGGCACTCTGACTGGGGCCAGGCATGAAGCGCTCTCGAGATAACATTGGTACAAATTGCAAGAGGAGCTGAAAATTTTCCATGCAGCAAAGACCCTGAAAACAGTCTAATGAATCACCAATTCATATAAAACACTGAGAGCAGGAACAGATAATTTAAAGCACACATGCAGGAAACATCTGTTGAGTTTGCCTCTCAGAACCCTGAAGTAAAGATTACTACCACAGTGATGTAGCATAACAAGGCTTAATAAGTCATTATTTGCATGAGCTCAAGGAAAGAACGTATTTGTTTGAAGCAGAAGGATGCATTTGGCATCTGAAAGCAATTTAAATTCACCTATGTCACCAGCTATTTCTGAATTTGTAAATTAGAGAGATTTTTATCTGTGACTTTGAGGAAGGCTAACCAAATCAGAGCATGGGAAACCACATGGAGCCCTCAAGCAGCTGAAGCACAGCTCAGCTGTTGGCTGTTCAGGCTTTCTTCTGACATTCTGGGCTTCAGCTGCCTGGGACACAGATGTTGGTCCCACAGTCACACACACAGGCCATCCCCACCATGTCCTGAACTGTCCACCCTCTAAGCAAACTCAGTATGTGCCAGTCAGACACACGACAAAAGCGGCAGCTTGAGCTGGTGATGTTTATTGCAAGTTTCTTGCTGGCTGCTGATACTCAAAACATTCAACTGTTAGTTTTTAATTTTTAATACAAGTTTTTAAATTTTTTTTAACTTTTTTAAAGTTTTTTTTTTAACTTTTTAAAAAACTTTTCCCAAAACTGTTTCACACCCTACAGAAGCATTGGAAGGGTTAGTTAACTACCCAAGTGCCTTTGCCTGTATTCCTGAAACTGTTATTAAAATTCCACCTTAATTCAGGACCTGGTGGAGGACAGAAGGGTGATGTTATCTCCTTACCTACATAGGAGGGTGGCTTTAAAAAAAAAAACAAAAAAACACCACCTTAAAGCCTAATTAAAATTTCACTATCAAAAATACGGAATAAAAAAAGAAAATTTAATTATGGGAAAAGTTATGGCTTCCAATACCTCACAGAAGAGATTATGAGAGAAAATAATGGTTTATGCTTCTGTTTTTGAAAAAATTTATATATCCTTGTAAGTGAAAAATGTTATCAAGTCTTTTGGGTTGCAGTCTTAAAATGATGTTGTAATAGGTATATTAACTAGAAATGTGAAAAGAAATAGGTGCTTCTGAGCTGACCAAAGTATAACCAAAGAAGAATTCACATACATTAAAATATTTGTCTCCCCTTTCCCACCACATCCCTGCCCATTCTTTCTGAATTGGTTTATATGAATCATCAGTAACACAAAAAAAGTACTTCCTATGATGTTTGTTTGGGAGGCTTTTTAAAGAAAACGTTTTGGAAATTGGGCTGCAAATCGAAGTGTGCATTTAAGTTAACTTTTTCCTCTGCCCACATAACTCTAAACCAACTACAAATGCATTGTATTCTGAAATTACATTTTCTTTTTTCCCCAAAATATATGCTGTTGAAACCTTACATGCCAAGTTTCTGCCCTAAATCATTCTTTACAGCCAGATTATAACTCCCTAAAGAGCACAATACTAATTTTACAGTTGTAAAATAGGATATTATAATGGAAATACTGACTCAACTTCTACTCTAGCATAGTAAACATGTTGGCATAATGAAATTAAATTGATACAAGGGCTCACACATTAAATCTCATTGAAAAGGAGCCTCTAAAACAATTGCTTTAATTAGGAACAAAAATCATATTCATCCACTGACTATTTTAGAACTTTGATTTGATGAACATCACCACAGACTTTGGTATTAAGACTAATGTTGTTCCTATTAAATATGCATCAAAAATCTGAAGGGGGGAATATGAAGCAAAAACCCACACAGAAAGAAGAAATAGTACTGTTCATCAGCACTGAGTAGAGAAAGGATTTTATTTTAGGTTATATCAGGCTAAAGTGAGCACAGGAAACTAATCAGGAAAGTAAGGATGCTCTGTCTATGAAATCCTTGCTGTGTACCTTGGAAAATTTGGATAGTTAAACAGCTGCAAAATACAAGAATCCCTAGATGGAACAATATCTACATCTGTACTTCACAAGTAACAGTTTTAAAAGGTTTCTTCACATCTACCTCACAAGACTTCATTGAATGAGAACAAAATGTGGTTGGAACCACTCAGAGTTAAAGCTCAGAAACGACAAGGCAGCTGCAAAACAAAGAGATGCCTTGCAAAAAGCATTTAAAAATATCTTCATCTTTCAACCCCTGCTCCAACAATTCCTAAGATAAACAATTCACCCACAAAAACCCAAACACATAATCCCCCAAATCAGAATTTTTTTAAAAAAGGATTTAACAGGTCTGTAGTTGGTACACCTGACTTGTAAACCACATAGAAACTAAAAATTACATGTCACCTTCTGTCAAACATTGAAGTCAGTTCTCAACAGCTTTTTTAATTGAGAAGGGGGGGAAAATGGGTTCTGAATAACACAAGAACCACAAGATTCCATTCATGAAGCTATTTTCTAAAATTTATGTGCAACTATTTTATAAATTAAATCAGATTACTTTGAATTTAGCAAAGGTTTTATGCATGTGCAGTTTCAAGTGGTACTTCCTGCCACTTGGCAGCAAAGTTTTCCCCCAATTTGACTTCCAATTTACCTTTAGCACATACTGATGGGTTTTGCTAAATAGGACATGGTTCTATGCATGCTTAGGAGTAAACAAACTTGTATATGCTTTGTTGAATTAGGTCCTTAGTGAGAAAGCCTATCTTATAAGCTGTAATAATAAAAGTAACGAGAAATCCTTAAGGAAAGCAGTTATTTGCAGAAAACTTCTCAATTCAATTCAAAGCAAAAGGCACCGAGAAATATCCATGCGTGGCTATATTCAATAATTGCTTTTGGAAGTAGTGTTCATGATCAAAGACACTGTTAGCACAGTTTTTCTGAGGCATGTTTGTTCCAATGGGAAGGTTGGAAATTGGGTATTCATTCAGTGGATATCAAAGGAGGAGCTCCTCTCATTTGCTCTGAGATGGGATTGAAATGAATGCTGAAGGAGAGAGGGAGGGGGAGAAAAAAACCAACAAAACTAAAACCCACAGAACCCCCAGAGACAGTGAGCAGGTAATGCTTTCTGAAAGTGGTCATCTCTGACAGATTCAATAAGAACATTTATCACATTTTTTTTAGACATCTTTTCTTAAAAAAAATACTTTAAATGAATTCATGGTTTTACTGGTCCTGAATCTGTATTAGGTCTTTAAAACCGTCAGTGTGGACATGAAGGACAACATAAGCAGACTAATTTTGAATACTGGCACTGGGGAACTGAAAGATCCATCACATTACGTTTATTTTACTTGCTAACACTAAACCTGTTTTTGAAAGATGTACAGCTATCCTGCCACTGGCAGAATTTATACAACTTGCACTGTATTCAAAACCAGCAATAATACAGACACCTCTTTATGTCATAAGGCCATCTTAGGTTTCTTCAAGAAGCCCATAACTGACGGCAAATAGCTACAGTCCACAGTTCTCAAGGAAATTCAAATAAAGCCCAGGAGGCCAATTTACATATGAAAATGGAAAAGCAATATAGACTTAAAAATAACAACAATGACAATGAAGAACATTTAATTACAAGTTATGTGCCCTAGGGGTGTGCCTATAGTCAGCAAAGCACAGCGATATGAAAGCACCCAACTCCAGATGCAGTTTAGCTGTGGTAACACAGACCCTTTATATGGCTTAATTCAGCTCTAGTACACGTTCTGTTACTGCTGCCCAAAGAACTTGTTCAGCAGTGTACACATAAACTGAGATAACAAACAAGTGCAGTGCTGGACAGTGATAAAAGGTGTGTGAAAACACTGTCAAGGACTTTTTGAAACATCCTCTAGTATGTCAGGTAAGTGCACTTTCAGAGAAATGAGATCACTTATTTAGGATGGTGTCTGAGACAGGAGCTGTGAATTATCCTCTTCTGCAGGTTCAGCTCAAAACTGGTTTTCACTGACCAGAATTTGTGATGTTTAAGCAATTCAGAAAATTCTGGCTAAACATAACCAAAAACTTTTGAGATCTAACACTTGAGAAGGTTTTTGTATGAGTTTGAGACCTTTATTAGAAAGAATCCTTGTGACCTCACAGTTATTCATGGAATCATAGAATGGTTTGGGTTGGAAGGAACTTTAAAGACCACCTATTTCCAACCCCCTGAGATGGGCAGGGACACCTTCCGCTAGACCAGGCTGCTCAGAGCCCCATCCAGTCTGTCCTTGAACACTGCCAGGGATGGGACATCCATGACTTCCCTGGGCTAACTTCTCTATCCTAACTTTATAGGGCTTTTTCCTAGTAAAAAGCGTGAAGAATATTACACTATCAAGACATCAGAAATGGGTGGACCTGAATCCATCTCAGTTTTGTTGTTTTAGCAGTTAGTGGAAGTGTATCAGAGCAGAACAAGGACACCTAATTCTGCTTTTAATATTAAAGAAATTATATTATGCGTTCGTTGAATGCAGTCAACCACTTCATATGGCATGCTGCAACACAATAGAAGCTACAACAGAGAAAAAATATCATCATAATTAAATGTATTGATTAAATAAGTTTATTGTAATTCGGAAGACAAAATAACTGGCATGCCTATTAACTGAACAATAATTCCCTGAAAGGAGAAGATTTCAATATCCTGACAGATCGTGTTGCTTCTGTGGGAGGTTTTTACTGTATTTTCAGTAAGCCAATCTGGTCTGTCACATACTCAATTTTTAATGGCAACGCCAATGACAGCATGTGTTTTTAAATGCAGCTACATCTGCCACTGTTAATTACTGAGTCATCTGACCACTGTAGTGGAAAATAAAAATGCCATAATGACATGAAAGCATTGAAAAAGCGACTTGACAGAAAGCCACTTGCTTGTGCTACCCAGTAAGTCTTCTGGTCCTAAGAAAGCCTGTATTTAACCATGGCAGACAGCAAGAAGAAAGAATTCTGCAGCAGATCACAGCAGCAAAACAACACAACAAAACAAAACCTGTTGTATTCAAAAAGTATACATATGCATTTCAGCACCAGCAGATCTGTAGTAGATTTGCTCATCAATAGATCTTTCCTTCCTGAAACAGCAAGTGGTAGTTTGTGAAGAGAAGACTATATAAGCACACATATGCAGAGGTTTATTAAAACAATTTCTTAATAAATATTCTTAAATACATATACGTATTTTATTAGTGAAATGGAGGTGTTAGTCCTATCATTCTTAAACAGAAGACTTAGCAGTTGTTTTACTTTTAACAAAAGAAAAAAGAGAAACAATGCCTTTTGATTTAAAGCAGCAAATAAAAATCCCTAGAAGATCGGCAGATTTTGAAAGTGTGAGCATGTTATCACTAGTGATGTCTACTCCTTTTAAAGATCTGTAGCACTTACTGATGACAGTTCATTTGATTAAGCTAATAGAATTAAAGCAGATAAAAAAAGCCATTGCTTGAGCACTAACGATAAGGAAAAATATCTTCCAAAAAGTACCTTTCTTCGAACTGCAATAGGAAAAGGAAACAGGAACAATTACAGATGGGAAATGCCAGAACAAAATAGCCAACCTAATATTTGTGTATCATGTGTGAACAAAAGAGGGTATAGTCACTAGCAGAAGCATCAAAATTAAAATGTTTACCAAAATGTAATCCCAGAAGAGAAGCCACACTAGTGAGTACCTATAATAAGCGGAGAGCAATACAAAGAAGGGAGAACTTTACTGGAACTAAAGATACAGCTACACCAAAGTTGTGGTAGCACCTTAGCAAAAGCTGAGAAATCTCTAAGCAAGATGGTGTGTCAGCATAGCACAGACAAATGCTCCGTGAAGACACTGCGTGGCCCCCAAAGCAATACAACCACCTTCAAAGGACTTCCTGTGTATCTTAGATGCTTCTTGCTCCAGAATTAGTCCATTCTGAATAAACTGGGAATTACTGTCACAGGCCAAATTGCACAACATAGATAACAGTTTTAAGGAAAAAACTCAATCCAACGAAAAGATGGACAAAGAAATCCTAAACATCACCCTCCCAAAAAAACTTAGCCCAAATTTAGCAAGGCTCTTACCACCTTAGACAGTTGAATGCTATCACGAAAAAGGTAGCAAGAAGTAATCACTGTACCAGCAGGGAAGACAGGATAAAGAAATAGAACACATTTCTACATTTTTTAATATGTAATTTGATCACTTTAGATCATGTAAGACTGTAAACACCAAATAAAACTACTGATCTTCTCTAGTATTTTTGTAGTGTCACGGAATTACAAAACCAGAAAGTGCACTGAAGCAGTAAGAAGCCATTTCAAAGTGCTGTTCTCAGTCCATGCCTGCTTGAATTTTACTCCACACTCGACAGTGTTAACATATGAAATTTCTGTACTTACTACTCCCCACCACAGGGCATCTGCATAGCTGCCAAACTCTGTTTCTCCAGAATCATTTACAGCATCTTTCTCAGCCAGGTACACAAAATACGAGGAAAAAATCAGGCCCAAAAATCCAATGTACAGTGTAGTTATCAGTTCCTGCAAAGAAGGTCAAAATAATGACATTATGATCTCATTGAGACACCTAAATTGCCTAACGCTGATAGGTTATAAAGGATAACCAGAAGAGAAGAATGCAATTTCAGCAATTAATAAACATGGACACTGAGTGCTGGCTGTGCAAATTAACAAAAATCCACTGAGCTCAGTGGTGACAAAATTTATAGTGCTGATGACTTGGACCAGCACTCACACTGCCAACGCAGAGTCAAAATAACCTCTTCGCTGGCAACCTTCTGGCCACCAAAAAGCAGTTGGGTAACTTTTTCGAACAGTGCCAGATCCAAAACAACTCCGGAATTTAGAGACATATTTTAGGAAATATTTAGACTAGTTTTCAGAAGTCTCATTTTCTGTTTTTATGTCCATCTACAAGTCAAAATTTGCCAGGAGTGGCAGTGAATATAAGGCAGAACAACCACACTTGGTTAAAATAAATGACTACCTGCCTCCACACTAAATATAAGTGACATCATCAGCCTGTCTGCATGTGTGCTGTTCTGAGTATAAAGGCTTTGGCATCAGCTGTGCCATTCCTCAGACTGCTCAAACTTACCTGTCTGTGTATGAACACCACTGATCCCAGCAGCCTCCACGTACCACCCTGACGGTCAACATGCAGCATCCGTAAAATCTGCAGGAAACGGATGCCCCTGGAACACGATTTTCAAATTAATGAAGAGACTAAAGACACAAGAGAAGAAACAGAGGTGTACAAGCGAAGTCTGGCTTCCCAAAGGACCATTTTAAGAGACACATATTGTTTTAAGTTAGATTTAGCAGCCTGTGTCTTTCCACTCCACTCACCCATCTTTCTTCTTGTTTGTTACGAAGACAGCATGGGGAGATTGTCCAAGGGAAGGACTCACCTTTGTACATGTGGCTCGCAAGGATAACCCAAGGATTCAGGAATAAACTGGAAATAAACTGTAAATGCTCTAGGAATTATTCATCAACTCATATTTGACCTGCTCACCAGGACAGGAAACAAAATACAGAACCAGCTAACGAAAGAACTGATTTCCTTATCTTTGAGGAATTTCATAGCCAATTTGAACCAGACAGTCCAATAATATTTTAAAATATTTTTTTTATGGGAGTCACTGCAATCCTGGAGCGTGGCTGCAGCCAGTGTGAAGAGCAAAGCACACTACGATGTATTCATCCAAGAAAACAAAGTGGGGTGACCTTCCTGAGCACAAGGTGGATTCAGTCCATCAGTAATTCACAACCACAGACATTTTACAAAGAGGCAGCTTGAAGATGTCAAGAAACAGGAAACATCAAAGAGTTGCTATAAAATCAAGCTAAGAAGCTAAACCAGGATTTGGGTAGAACCCACCTAGTTGGGGAAAGGTGGAAGGAGAATGAGCTTCTCTGTCCCCACTAGCCATAAAAGCATTACAACAAAATTGTATTTCCCCTATGCTTTATGGGATCACCAGTACATGGTCAGTGATCTGCTCTATTACATGACACTGCGCAGTGACTCATTTTCTCCTGCAAGAATTGAAACAGGAGGTAAATTTAGAAAATAGAAGAAACCCCACCTTGGTCAGACAGCACTACTTCCTTTTATTGCATATAATTACCTGATAGCAGAGGTTGCAAAGACTTGACCTTTAGAGCCCACACAAAGAACTATCATGGAAGCAACAACTACAATTAAATCTGGAAAATAAAATTCAATTGAAGAAAATTAGTTAGCAGCATCTTACAATACTTCTGCAAGACTACTAGAACCAAAGACAAATATTGCTTTAACATTTTCAACAGTCACTCCTAACTGATATTTTTGTTTATGTATCAAGAGATCTCTATTGTGGCATGTGAAGAAAATTTCATCACGTGATATGAGGGAAAGGTTTTACTGGAATGGGTCCAAGCTGGCCAGAGTCTAAATGAATGAGGAGTTACCATCAAGCAGCCTGGAATCCTTATTAGCTATAACCCAGGAGGTTATAGCAGTTTCCATCTGTTCTCTCTTCTCCAATTCTTATTTTCTTCCTGTGCTTAGACAGGATTTTAATTGACAGAGATTCTGGGGTTTATTTCATTTATAAGAAAATTGCCTTACTATCATTTTATCTGTTCAGGTCTAAAAGGGAGAAAAAATGGGAATTAGTGTATGAGTCTAATTTAGTTTAAGTCAGACAGTACTATACTCTGAATCTATGTGCCTCAGGCCTAGGAAATTTTGGAAAGGAACTCTGTATTTTGGAGAATTAAATAGTTCTTGATCCATATCTGGGAAAGCTGAACTGTGTTTTGCTTTCCAGACTGAATTAATTTGGGTCATGTTTCAGAATGTTTAGTGTTCTAGCACTTGAGAGAAATGGATTATGGCCAGAGTGCAAGGATGCAGTCAAAGTCTTTTTATAGCTGAAGTCACACCTGAGATACAGTTGCTATTTTTATATATATGAGTGTGTGGATGGATGCACAGGGGAGCTAAACCGAACTATTTTATAATTTTAAAAATACCCAGGTACAAAATTTTGTTGTTTACATTCAGCAAAACTGTAGATAGTTCATGAAAACCCATGTCCTGTACTCAACAACAAAAAATGTTCCTGAGTAGTGGAAAAATCAGAATTTTGTCTTGTCACAGAATAAGAATTACTATTCTTCCATAACAATACTCCTCTTCCAAAATCTGATTTATTTAGTCCATTTATATTTCAAGTACTAAAATACAGGGCAAGGGTCTTCACACAGTTCTCTCAATACTGACTAAAAATACAGATTGATTTTGGATTATGTTTCTTTCTGTGAAACTGTTAAATGAAGACAAGCATTCTAAAAAACCAGCGATTGGTGACATATATGGAATATCTGGATGTAATTTCCAAGAACCTTGAAGTCATTTTAGGAAGCCAGTTGAATACAAAGGGAACTCAGGTGTCCAGCTCCAAATGCATCAGTGAAAACCATATTTTAATTCAATTGATACACAAAGCAACTACAGTGCATCTATTTTGTTCCACCATGCAGTACACAGCTTAATTAGACTGCAAAATAAACCCATAATAATCTATTCAAATGGTTTCTGAGGGGATAAAAAAAAGGCCACTCAGTATCTTTAAGAAAATATAATTGTAGCTCTTGTACAGTGTCTGGGATCCTCAGATCACAGGAGACAGGACTACAGCCAAGACTTATTCCTGGCAAAGCTTAAGATCACTTGTGAAAAGAAAACACCCTGCTCTTCTAGAAAAACAAACCAAGCTACATTTGTTCTCAAATGACAGTGCCATGAATTCCTGAAAGGAAATTCAGATCTACATTCACGCTAATGACAAGAGCCCTCGCTCTACCTTGGCTTCAACTACTGCAGAAATTCGACTTCTAAAAACCTTTAGGGCAAGTTTTACTCACTGTTTACATCAACTTTGCAAGCTTTACATACTCACCAATGATTGAAATAGGCTTCCTAGCAAAACGAAGCCTTCCCCATACTCCAACGTATTTACTGCGGCATCCTGCTGACCATAGCCGAACCACATATTCAGTTCCAAAGAACACCACTAATACAATTTCCTAAAAGAAACACACAGGGAACTAGGTTAATTCTCTGCTCTGTGTATGTCTTTCATCTCTTTTCAGAATGTATTAGAACACGATAAATAATATGTAAAATTGGGAAGGTGACAAATGTATCAACTATACCAAGAATGATCTGAAATAAAATAGAAAAACCCGTAAGAGTAGAGAAAGAAAATATTAGGAGCAAATTGAAATACTCTGATTACATGCAGTTTGGCTTGTCTACACGTATTAAAACTGAAAACCATTCTGTGCAATTCACTTGGTCTAATTCAAACAAAAGGTTTCCTGACTGAACCAAAGAAAACAAGCAGAGTCTGTATTTAGAAGATGAGCATTTTGCCAGCTTATTTCATTTTGGGAAGAGGTGTGCTTCACATGCCTTTTACCAGATCAGCCTCCCCCTTATTTATACTTTTTCAATCTTCCTTTAAGCTCACATGGGTTGAAAAAAGACTTCTAAGCATCCATCACCAATATGTCAGTCTCCAGGTGCACTGAAGACAAAGTGAGCTCTCTAACACACCTTTCCCATCCTCTTGTCAGCATTTAGGGACTTCAGCAGAAACAGAAATCTAGTCCTGCAACACTGCTGGTACCAAGCTACTGATAAACTACTCATCTATACTAAGGTATGACTTTGGAAATGCCTCCAAGGTGACAGATGTCAAAGACACCTGATATTTCTGCTGACTGGACAGGGGTACAGTTAGGTCCTATTTGCAATGTCATCAAGGTGCAGATAAACCTTGGGTTTTCTACAGACCAGGTGAGCATGGCATAGTCAGCATTGTTTTATTGAGTATCAGGGAGCTGCAATACTTCCTTATTGGCCAACTCAATTAATAAATGGTCACATTCTCCATCACAGCCAACAACAAAATCTACTTACTGAAATAGTAAGAGTGGCTTGTCATTGAAAACATACCACACATGGCATAAAGTAAGAGTACAGCTAAGAAACCAATCTCAAGACATCACGGTTACACAGGTTAATGCAGATTAAGAGAATGAGCTTCCTATTTCGAAGTGTGATTTCATATAAAGAGCAACCACAGAGAACACAACGTGCTGTTGAACATTTTATCCAGCCCTCTCACGTGTCTGCAGGGTTCACTACTGTTTTGCATAACAAACTGGCAAATGGGACTCAAGATGGTATCTATGATTATTTTCTTAATTAACTGAAATAACCAGGATACAGCCCTACTCTAGTCAAGACAAATGGGAGCCATATTATCACCTTAAAGCATGCATGGGACGTTGCCCTGAATACTGAGCAAAATAATAGGCCTGTATACAGCAAAAATAGTGTGGAAAGGGTTAGGCATTAGTTGACTTCACTATAATATTTTTGTGGCTCTGAAACATCTTGATGACATAAAAAACCTGTTTATCTCAGGGCACTAAAGTGTTGAAGTTCAACTCTGTGACACTTCTGGAAAAGCTGGTAGAACATGAGCCAGCACTTTTTCACTTGACATCTCATAACCTATGCAAGCTCTCAGATGCAGTAGAACAGCTATGAAATTGTTTATAGTCACTTGTACTCAAGGTAGATTTTTAAAATATAATGAAACTATCCAGAGCACTGGTTGTAATAAACATAAAGCTCAGACTCTTCAGCCCAGCCACAAATCTCTTCTACAACTTCCTTCTGAAAGCATCCACCAGAACCCTCCACCCTTTTTTTTTTTTAATTGGACTATTTAAAAATATTTTCCAATAAAATAAAGACATAATGAACAACATAAATTGAAAGAAACAGCATCTGCACCAGATGTTTTAAGAAAAGACGGTGTCCTATGACAGAAGCTTCAAATGCAATCAACCTCTCCCTTTGTCCAGCCTAATGTCATTTATGAACCAACAGTGAATGGGAAAATTTTGAGCTCTGCTTGACATGAGGTTCTGTTGAATTGTCAAAGAAAATAGAGCACCAGAGGCAATTTTTTCTGATCAGATGATTGTATTTCTTTCACACACAATCAATAAACCCTAATGTCCAAGTGCTCTTCTGTATGCAGAGGACTAGTATGTCTCCCTTCATCACTACCACGGAGGAAATTCCCGTAACAAAAGACAATTCCAACCACATACAGAGGAAAAACTGTCCTTCATTCCAAATAGCTCATCTGAGGAAGGGATGTATGGTTTCACATCATATGTGATAGCACAGATAATATTGTCCAAATATCCCCAAAAGCAATAATTAAAGCAAAAGAGGACAAAAAATTACCTTGGTAAGCAAAGAAAAACCCAGAGAAAAAGTTAACGTTTTAGCACAACGGAACCACAAACAGCACTGTGACCAGGCTCCGTGGCCCTGCCAGGATCACAGTCTCAGTTTTACAGCAGGAAGGTAGGAAGAGAAAGCTTGGATTGTGCTTTAAAGGAGCGAGCGTTCTCCACGCAGGACATTTGCATGGGAGCTGAGCGCGTATGTTTCCCAAAGCCCCTCCATGGTTCATTGGCTAACAGGCACACCGGCAAGTATGCAAATGGGGGCTGTCCCCAAGACAATGCGACAGACACGCAGTCAATGGTTACTGTCACCCAGCTCTTTGCATGACATGCAGACAAGCTTAGAGAACACTGATTGTCCTATAGACCCCGGTGACTGGAGGGAACGACCAGTCGGCTTACACCAAGACACATTTTTCACTCCTGACGTTTTGATAAAGGCTTATTGACCTAAATGAGACCCAAGTTATTCAGGGAACATCGGGGGTGAAAGTGCACAAGCTGTTCTTCATGGTCATACACAAAAACGCCAGGTATCCATTAGCAACTGGCAAATTCCCCCTCCCCTGCCCGTGGCTGTGTGACAGACAAAAGTGTTTTTAATATCTTGTGTTGCATAAATCTAATAAGTAGTCTCCTGGGGGTGGGGGAGGCTGATGAATTTCTGTCTGTACACTCTTATATTAGTGGCCAGAAACTTGTAGATCACAAAAAAAAGTACATTAGAAAATTATGTTTTCCTAAGCTCCTAAAACATTCCCTGTATTTTCCTGATTAACAGCTTAACATGAAATTTACACGTTAAGAAGAAAATAACTGCCTGAAAAACAAGAGTGAGTATGGGAATTAAAGCTCAGTGGAGAAGTTTTCTTGGTTAAAATTGCATACACACAAGAACTGCACTGTGCAAGGACCCATTCAACCCAGTGTAACTTAACAGCAATCTACTTTCTACAAGGTGAAAACAGAAATACAAGAGTGAAGTTAAAAACTTATATGGTATAAAGAGCCCTCTAAGATGTGACAGTCATGTACATTCATACTATGGGGATATAGGGGCTGTCTTAAGAGAAAAAAAACTTTTTTTCCCTTTAATTATTGATTTCTACGTGGTACCCTCGCTTCTTCCGTCCTTCCTGCTCAGCCCAGGTATAGGCATAGTGCCATTTTCATGCCTTCTCAGCCAAATAATCCCAGCAGAACCAAGTAAGATACAGCATAATTTAATTATCTGGCTACAGTACAGCTCTCACCCCCTGATGAAGGAACTTAGGCGGGATCAATAAAAACACAGTTGCCTGAAAAAATACCCATGCTATCTGCTATTACAGCCCATACCGCCAGAGTTCCCAGAATATTTTGCTAATAAATGCATCTTGAAAAGCCCTTCCTTTACTACTCGATTCCCACTGGACTGAAAGAGCTACAGTCTTATAACGGGAAGCATCCAACATCTGCATTGTGAAATAAAGTACAGTAGCAACTCCAAAAGGAATGATAGGGTCCTGAAACTTTACTGAAGGAGGTGCTTTTAAGCAATTAGGTTAATAGCCTGGAATGGGAAAAAAACCCCACAAAAAAATGGATCATGATACCACAAAAGCAGCTTTTTAGCATATAGAGAAATTGCCCCTGGCGGCTGAGAAAACATCTGTATAGAGAACATTTTGCCTAAGGCTCTGCCTCTAGACCTCAAAACTGTAGCTGGTCATGAGGAATCACAGACATTTAGGCAACCATTTGATGTGAGAGGGATAGGTGACATCATCTGAAACCTGTTACGAACAGAAATGCTTTTATTTGGACTCTAGATTTTTTTCAATGCACTCCATAAATGTAAGAGAGGTAAAACACACCACTATGTTATTCTGATTGGCTACAGAAGACCCAAAACTGAAGACCACATACAGCTTATTTCATCTCCCATAGAGGTGTCTACCCTAAAAGGAAGGTGGGATGACAGGCACAGGAAGGCAAGCAGCATTGGTGAGCGGGAAAGCTTTAAGACAAACACACACCTTTTGTACTAAAGAATTTCCTCCCATCTCAACATTTTACTGGGAATACAACTCCTATCCATGTCTGCCATATCACAAGTTCCATTACGTTACCCTCATAGGAGAGATAAACCACATTATTCCCACAATTCCATCAAATCTGGCTTCAAGGATAATAAAATTCCCATGAATTTCTTTAAACAATGAAACAGTCGTTCATATATCTTATATAGGGATTGCATGCCAATCACCATCACTTCAGCTTTAAGATTACTGTGGCACTACTTGCACTGAAACCTACTTTTTAGCCAAGGCAATGGAGTATTTCTGCTACAGAGCAGTAAATTGGAACAGTAACCTCCTCACAGTCTCAGACAGCAGTAGTGGAGTGAGGACACTGCCACAAGCTTTTTCCAGAAGTCATGACAAGCAGGTCTCTGAAGGAGCCAAGAGAGGGGACAGTAGATCTGCTGGTGCTAAAGTGACAAACAGGACACTTGCCATCAGTCAAGGGCTGTGTAGCTGGATTGGGAAACAAACAGGTTAAGCATGTTTATGAATAGGGACACAGCATTTCTCTACTCCTCAAAGGTCGAAAAAACCAGGAATATCTCTCTCACATAGAGCAATCACAAACTCAATAGAGCAGTTTGAGTTGGAATGAACCTTAAAGATCACCTAGCTCCAACCCTCCTTTCCACTAGATCAGATTGCTCAAAGCCCCATCCAACCTGCCCTTGAACACTTCCAGGGACGGGGAATCCACTTCTCTGGGCAAACAGTTCCAGTGCCTCACCACCCTCACAGTAAAGAATTTATTCCTAATACCTGATCTAAACCTTCCCCTTTCAGTTTGAAGCCATTTCCCCTTGTCCTGTCCTCTTGTAAAAAGTCTTCTCCAGCTTTCTTGTAGCCCCCTTTAGGTACTGGAAGGTGCTATAAGGTCTTCCCAGAGCCTTCTCTTCTCCAGGCTGAACAATCCCAGCTCTCAGTCTGTCTTCACAGGAGAGGTGCTCCAGCCCCCAGTCATCTTTGTGGCAGTGGGTTGCATTTACACTGACAGAAGGGCAGCGCACAAAACCCAAACACTACAGGCTCCGTGGTAATTCAGAGAGAGCTGGAGTCCACTTCTCAGCACACTGTTCACCTGACACATCAGGGCTTGCAAAACGCTTCAGACAGCACTTCTGTATAGCCCGAGCAGGGTATGCAAATTAACAGCAGCAAAGGCAACTGTTTCTTCTAATCTCACCCACTTTGTATAGAGAGGCCCCTCTTTGTTCTACTGAGAAAGGCAGGATTTTTTCCTGAAAGCTGTACTGTGCTTTCTAAGACACATAGACCAGCAAAATCAGATGGCCTAGGCAAGCACACAAAGACTCAATAAAGTAAAAATCCCGACTTGATGAAGTACAGATCAAAAATAAAGAGACAAATGGTTTCTTAGATATATAAACACTTACTGAGCAACACCAAGTCTAAAAAACGCTATTTAGGACTGGAGATTTTCTTCCCCCTACTTAACCTCCTCACTTCCAAAGAGCTTGTAAATTACTTTTTTTTTTAGAGAAAAACAAATAATGCTACAGGTTTTTTTAAATGTTTAAAGCCAAAACCCTTGGTGTTCCTTTCTTTCAAAAGCCTGGTTTCATTTGCTATAATTTTTTATCTAGCAAATTTGGCACCAAATGATTAAGCAGACTACGGAAAACCAAAACTGTGGTATCAGTGTTAGATTTCTACCTTCAAAAGCCCATAATTAATCCCAAGTTACTGGACATCATTAAAGCTCCATTATTAATGTTTTTAATTAAGATTAAACAATGTTTCCATTAGCGTTCATGTTCTGAGAAAAAGGGATGCTTACTAGGAGATAAAGCTAGAACAGTTGATTGTGACGAAACTTTTTTATTTTCCCTTAATCAGAGAGCACAGAACAATAGCACTGGGACCATTAAAGAATACTGCAGGCCTGCAATTTTGAGTTGAGATTTTTCCAAAGGCTCCAAGCAACTAAATCCTATTGGATTTCAGTAGGACTTGGGCACCTAACTCCCTTAGGTGCATTTAAAAAGCCTTTCGCTGATTTTCTTCGCTCTCTTCTCACAAGAGGTTTCAGCCAAACCCAAAGGCTGGCAGTTGAAATTTTTCCACCAGCCCCAAAAGGCCTCAGATGTCAGTGGTGTAATTTGCACGTGAAGGCACGGTCTCGGAGCAGGGCTGCCTTAGAACAACTTTCCACACCATCACCCCTGCACAAGTCTCTTCATGATGCAGTTGTCTTTAGCTTTTGAACGTGGTTGCTGATGATATCCACCAGGAATTTGCAGACGTGAATTGGGCTGGGCTTGCACATTCAGTTTACAGCACTCGTTTCAACGTGGAGCTCTCCCCCATCACAAAGTACGCTCAAGAAATAGACTTCAAATCCCAAAGTATTTGGCAAGAGAGAGAAAGTGTCAACATGCTAACCCTGATGCAAAAATGATTAAAAATCCCTACTCCTTTCTGTTTATTTCTTGAACCTCTCATTCAGGGCTTCATAAAAGTCTCTAGAAGGAATTCATTCAGGACCCTCTCCTTCAAAGTGAAAAATGCTCTGGCTTCTACCCAGTGCAGCATATGCTTAATTTTATATCTGACTGAATTCAAAGGAGCTATTCACCTACACTTCAGATGAAGTACACGTACACACAGTTCACAAATATGCAAACTCATTCATTAGTACATACAATATGCTAATATGAGTAGAAGGAACTGCTACAGACTATTTAAAAAGAAATCAGCACAAGCCAAGCAAGTCTGTATTTCTGTGTTACAGAGAACTGTCATAATAACACTATTGACACAGTGGCTACTTTCCTTGATCTAAGCATTTTCATCCTGTCAAGTATCTTGTTGCATGCTTTTTATTAAATAACCTTTCTCACTCCTTTTTTAAAAAGCTACTTCATACCCACCATGCCAAGCAGCTCGTAAGTCTTGCCTTTGCTCCACAGCCAACATGGAATTTATTGAGGGACCTTAGGAAGAGACTGTATGCCTGTTGTTTTCCAGCTACAAATGACAGGGCAATAAAAGCCACTGTGCCTCCCAGCAAAGGGTATTTCCTTTCTATAGAAATATATAGACTATTACTTTACAACACTACTTCATTCTGAGAGAAAATAAATACTGCACAGTATCTCTTATCTGTAAGCAGAGCCACACAAAAGGAAGAATTTGGCCATGATCTGCCTACCTTAACCTGCAGTAGCTCCACTTTGTGTAGTTAAAAGTGAATATAAGGGTAGATGGAATTTTTGAGACGTAATGGTCAAGTTCTGGTCACATGCTTTAAAATTTGTTAACAGCAACACTTGAAATCTAGTGGTTTCAGACATAATGTAATTTTTTTGTTGTTTGAGGCCACATTGTGATAGCATCCAGGAAGCATCAACATATTTTCAAACACAAATTAGAAGGACCATCGGTAAAAAAATATTTTTGTTCCAGTGGTTTTGAAAATGCACTGCTTGCCACCCACACGAATGCTTCCAGGCAAGAAGCACTGTGGCTGGAAGTGCAGCTGGATGTGCACACTGTCATCATGAGGCCCCCACATCTAGATCCCATGAGCTATTTATGGTCTATTCCAACAACTTGTTCCTGCAAAAGCAGATACAGAGTATGCTGAAGAGCAGCTCTTTCTGATGAAGTTCTAATTTCTTACCTGTCTTGTGCAGACGAAACATCTCCCCCAGGCCCAGCCCTCCCTCTAAGAAGTGAGCTATGGAATGGTCCTGTGTGCTAGACAGTCTTGCTTCAGGATTCTCAGTTCTAGACTTCCTGCTCCTCTATGTGGTTTTTGGCTTTATGGGACTTTTTCTGGGAGGTGATGTAATTTTCACAAGTAAGAAGAGTGAGAGGTCACCAAAAGCAGGATATGATTTCTACATTTACTCATGATATCCTCCTTTTCTAGGAGCAGCCTGTTTTCAAAACTCATCCTCCAAAAGTAGGATTTCTGGCCTGAGCAATGACTGTGCTCTTCAATGAGAGTTTAGAAAGAAATTAATTTCAAGTGACTAACATTGGTTTCAACTTCCTCCAGACCAAAAAAAAGGAAAAAAAAGAAAAGTTAATTTTTGTCTGAACTGGCAGGACAAAGTTCCAGTATGAAGACATCAAATTCTGAAACAAAATCCTTTCACACACCTGAGTGACCATCATTCAGTTACCACTATCAGGCTCAGCACTGATAAGGGTTCAAGTGCCATATTTCTGTTTGACATTCCCCATAAACACAACCTGCTTTTGCCTCAACATACTTGAGCTCTCTCCCAGGCCTGCTCCAGGGAATACACATCATGCTCTTCCACACAGCTGCAAAAACAGTCACACACTAAACCTGCAGTCCAGGCACTTAATACTCCTCACAGGAAAACACATGTGCTAGTTTAAGCTAATAAAAACCCTCTCAGATGCCATATGTACACAGCCCATTCAGTCAGCATTTTACAGTTGCCTCTAAAATTTGTGAAGGAGGAGAGGAGAGTTATTTGACGTGCAAAATAAACGTAACTGAAGGCAACAAAGTCAGCATTTTCAGCTAAGTGGCAAATACATTTCACATACTGAAGGCAAGTAGCTTCCTCCTGGTGCCAATTTCCTGCGCCCGTTCCAACCAGCGAGCACTGAACAGTTGTGGCTATCATTCAGCGCATCAGGATTAGAGCATTCCGAAATGGGAACTTAATTTATACCAACCAAAGCACAAGATCAACTCTGTGCAAACTCTCTCCAAAGCTTTGATAGTGTTCCAAAGAGACCAAACTAAACTTACATTTGCAAAATGAAGATATAAGCCAGATCTCTCTGAAGTCGCATACCCCATTAACCACGCTACCGTTATGTGCAAACACTTATATTTTTACACGAATTCATGTTTCTATCAGTTTTGGGTCCAACATAAATAAATGGTGCAGAGGCCGCTCTTTGCAGAATTCAAAGTTACTAAAGGAGAACTGCAGCTCTGTGAAACACCCTTCACTCACTACCACCTTTCCTCTGCTCCCTTTACCAATAAAGGACAAGTGCACTATTCATTGCTGGAAGAAAAAAAATTCTTTAAAAAGCCATGGCCTTCTCAGTAGCAGCTGGTCTGAGCTTCAAGACATCAAATACCTCAGGAAACTAATGAGCATTATACGGAATGAATTTTAAAAAAACAAAACAAAACAAAAAGCAAAACAAACAAACCACCTAGCTGGTATTTGGCAGAATTCAGCAACACTGTACTCCAAAACTTTTTGGAAAAGGAGGGACCTTGTAAAAGCGATGCTTAGGACATGTCAAGAATAAACTCAAGACTCTGCACAATACCAAGCCCAAGTCACCTGACCACAAGCACCCTCTGCAGAGCAGTACTTGAAGAGTTAAAAACAATTGTAACTTAAAGTAATAGGCACAAGGAGCCTGGTTTAGAGAGAGATGAGCCTCTTCTGTGCTGGAACATCGAGCAGACTTAAAATACACATTATTAGAAGAACCAAAGCATCAGTTATGCACTATAAATGCATTAACATATCAGAACACCCAACTGGCAGCAGTAGAGCAGCACTTCATATTATTGCACTCATTTTTCTAAGGTTTGAGGCACATTTGTTCTTTATGTGAACTATACTTACAGGTGATTCATTGAAGGATTTTTTCTAGGAGTAGCAGAATTTTCTAGGCCCTTCTCTTTGATCGGAGATTTACTGTTGCTTAAATTAGTAATTAAACTAAAGATATCTTTGTAAACCCACATTTTCCAAAGAATTTTTCCCAGTAAGTGATGAAGGAAATGTCAGTCTTAGTCCACAGTTAGATGAATTTTGCCAATAATATAAAAACTTTTCTTGCTTTGCGGTTTGGATTTTTTTTAATGTCAAAAGATCACCCAGTGTTTTAGCCTATGCTTTATATCTTCTCTGTAGGTTTCAATGCTTACTCTTTTAAAAAGTTGATTTTCATATGTCTGTTCTGCTTAAGCCTCTCAAGACCTCATTAGATGTTAGATGTGACATCAAGAAAACACCTTAAGTCTAATCTGGATACCAAAGGCCTTACTGCCAAATCAGAGAGCCAAGATTACCCACAGGAACCAAAAATGCTCATCCCACACAAAAAGATATGCGTTCAGCAGCAATGGAACTAGTGAAAACTCACACTTGTAGCAGTTATCTTACAGAAGCAAAGCAAGAGTTTATATTAAAGAAAGGTGACTCCTTGCTTTAAAAATACTCAGCCTCAGTATTTACTAACCCACAATGCAAATAACCACTCTGTGTGACTGGTAACTGAAACATGTGACATTCTTCACATCACGCCACTACTGAGAAGTGATAATGTTTTTTCCACTGTAAAAAATTCTTTTATAGCAATATTTTCTCAGTATGCAAAATAAATAATTACCAGGCAAAGTTATTTTCTAAGACTAAGTGAGAGGAAAAAAAAGGGGCAGTCCTGATGCACAACCACCAAACATGAATAGCACACGGAAAACTAAAACAGCTCTGCTAAAAATGACTTTAATGACAACCTCGTGTTTCTCCTTTCCCCAGCACATAACACGCTTACATTTAACTTTGTCAATCACTAGTACTTGTTCAGGGTTTAATTCATAACAATTACATTACACTAGAAATGCACCTAAGGGACTGCCTTGTGCACAATGTGCACTTCCTCATCGACTGGATGGACAAAGGAAACCTACCAGATATCAAAGTATGGTAAAGCGGTATCCCATAACTGGTTATTTGAATACTTACAAGCTATTGCACTTGGGATAGCAAAGCTGGTAACATGAGTGCGTGTTTTCCGTAAGCCCATCAATAAAGCTTTCCCCATTAGAAATCTGCCCCTTGCATGTTATACCAGAGAATTCTGCTACCACGTACCACGTTACCTGCCCCAGATGGCAGGCTGATAAAGCAAGAAACATTGTGCCTATTAAAACATCAAGCTTTACGGTGCTCTAAAAGTGGTAGAAACGCTCTGGTAATCCTTTATGTGGTTTCACACCTTTTGAGTAATAGTGATGGGTATTTCATGCTATGAAGACATGGACTATGTTCATCTTGGGTGCTAAATTACTCTGAAAAACACTATGAAAGCCCTCTTTTTAGACACTTTGTGAATTATTGCAGGCTCACAAAACTGGATTTGGTTACTTTTTAGCTGTAAAACGACAGCAAACAATGGTGGTGGGTAGAACGAGCTATCAGTTCTCAGAGCTACACCAAGCAGTTACCACTGTGCAACTCCTCGCACTGCTATGAGAAATCATCTTTGACTGTTTCAATATTAAGTGTAACATTAGACACTGATTCATATATTTTTAAACATGGAGAACAGGGTGAATAAGCTTGGGGAGGGGGAATCTATTGCAAACTGGAGGTATTTGTGTACTAACTGGCTACTGCACTGATGTTTTCCACAGAAATTCCAGCCACATTAGTTTTGGCAGCAATTAAAGAGTACTTCTGGAATCCTTAATAGCATTCAAGGAGTTCCTTTTAACTTCACTTTATGTTCTGTAGTTCCTTCTACTCTTTAAAGCAGGGAAACCAGGGTGTTTTTTTCTAACCTCAACTTGTTTTACTGTTAAAATAAATACAAAGGTAATTCAGGCAGAACTCAGGCTCAAAGGAACGCCACTGAAGTATTTATTCCTCTTTGGGAGATGAGAAGCTCTTCTTTTGCTCAGGTTGTACCTCTTATTGCTGCTCAGGACATTGTGCAACTCTGCCTGTGAGCCAACACAATCATAGGACCCAATGATAAAAGAAGCTATTCAGAGTTTTGGCAGGAAGAATACTTCTGACATTTTGTTTCAGGATTAGACTTCAGCTTGAGGCTTTAACACTAAGCTGCCCATGGTACCTCACACAGATCTGATTTCTGGCACCTCTTCACTCTATAACAATTTGTTCTTGAATATCCCCACCCACGTCAATGGGATGACCACTGAAGCAAGCTGCAACCCATAACAGACAAGCACAGCTGAACCTATCTGTTGAGAAGGGAAGATTACACCCTTACACCACTTACATCTGAGTACTGAGCCACATAATCAACATTTTATGCTTTTATCCTGAAAGGAAAACACAGACAAAAGCCAGCATGTAGCCAGGCATCAGAAATGCAATTGCACCATATTCCAAACACCATCTAAACCCTTAAAAACCTCTGCGACCACATGTGATGTATTTTCAAGCATGTTCATAACTACAAAACAATTAAACAAGCAACATTAATATTTATACTGATTAACTAAATTAGCATTAACTGCCAGGCTAGAAAGTGATCTCACGGGGACTGAAAACTCCAAGTACTTGAAAAAGGTAAAAATGCATGCCTTTTTCTCCAGTTAAGGGAGAGAAATAGGGACGGACAAAGGGAAATACATCTTGAGTGCCCTAGGCACCTTGAGATGTAAGCAGCCGTGATTTCATGAGTACCTACCCTTTTCCATGAAGGGACAGTATATGTGACTGGCTTATACTACCTAAACCTAATAGACAGCTAAAAGCTGAAAAAAATCACAGTTATCCTAGAAGAACTGCTTTGAACTCAGCTTGAAGCAGCAGTATAAAAAGCAGAGGAAATTTACTGAGGAAATTTGCTATCAGTTCTCGCTTGAGAGAGATGTTTGTGTGAGGTTTCTATTTTTGGGCTGGTCTCCCTAGAGGGGTCTGTGTGATTACCTTGTCTACCTCCGGTTTCCCTCTCAAAACTCCCAAATCCATGAGTTGATCTGGAGAGATCAGAAGACCAGGCATGTCAGAGGAGATTTAAACTTCCTGAAAGTGTTGTGAAAATCAGGAGCCCAGTGGAAAAGAAATACCCTCTCTATAACCTGAGAGGAAAGATTTCATGTTAATAACCATGCTGACTAGAATTCCCTAATTTTTATCAACATCCAGCTTCATGAAGACTTATTGCAAGTTTCAACCAAAGCCATTTGGCTCTGTAATAACAAACAAACAAAATGCAGAAAGGCAAACAACCACCCACCTCAAGAACCCCAAAGCACTCTTGCACCTTTCTATAATAACATAATTTTTCTCTGTTTAAGTAGGATTTTTTCTTACTGATTCCTGTAGCCAGAAATTTAAAACTATGAAACCAATAGGTTTATTTTTCAGTTTCAAGGACAGTTCATTTGCCATAAAAATTCAGTGTGAAGTCCAGAGGGGAAAAGAAGATTTCCTTCATGCCATCTTTACCACCACTCACTCACATGCTACTTCACATTGTTACATGACTGTTTCCAGGTAGGAAAGAAGAACATTTTGGGGAAAAAAATCTGACACCTACTTTCAATGGTTTAACTCCACAGAGAGATGTAACTCTTGGTTCATCAGAGCATGAGCTCAGCAGACAAAGAAAACCAAAGACTCTTCATTCAATAAGGTACATGCATTCATCAGGTAGTCAGTCACTTCTTGAATCAACTCAGATTGATTAAACTTCTTTCATTAACTGATTTCAGCTCATCTGGTTTATTAACATCTATATAACCCACCTGGGGCCCTCGAACATCTGCTGCACTTGCCTGATTTGGGAAGCTCAGGCCCCTTTGTTTATTATAAGCATTTCTCGGAATTCTGTTAAGGCCTTTAGATGCCCTTTAGATCTTTCTTAAGAACCATGGCAGCTAGCAGTTCTTATTCTCCATAAAATCATTTATTGCTGTTGTCCGGCAAAACTGAACACGTTTCTCTCATCCAACCCCACATGCTCAAACAGCAGTCATGGGTAGGGCTTCTCAAAGACTGACAGCTCTGCTGGCCTTCCATAAACAGAGACATACGGTTCGGGCTAATGCCTGTCCACACATTTTCATTCTCTAGATCATGACGGTCACAACAACCCACTGAGTTCAAATATTTGTAACCAGGAGTAGGTGTCAGTAGCGGGTGGGGGTGGTGGAAGATCAAGCATTTCTTTGTGCCCCACACAATTAGGATGTTCCTCTTGGGCCTCTTCAGAGACACTTTTTTGCATGTATTACTCTTCCAGAAAAGCTATCATCCACTACATTAATTTATTGGAATATGAAAAATATGCAATGATGTTCTAATGTGCAAATGGAAAATAGTTTTCGTTCTTTCATTTCCTCCAAATTTCTGAGTGTTACACAGATATTATGAGTTGATAAATGTTATGGTAAACAGGAAAACAACAACAGCCAACATACCCAACCACCGTATCCTCAGTACAATTTCTGCCTATTGGATGCAGAATTTGTTCCACAAAAATCAGTTGGGAATTTTCCTGTATTGTACGCAAGATTATGATCTGTAATTGATTTAATTAATGCTAAATAGCTCAAGACTTTGACACATATTCAACAGTTTTTTTGAGGTTTATTTGTAGCTGCACAGCTGTTCAGAATATTCCTTTTGAAAATATTTAAGAGTTAATCGACCCAAGATTTTGGGGGA
Organism: Platysteira castanea; assembly: GCA_013397175.1. Lineage (NCBI taxonomy): Eukaryota > Metazoa > Chordata > Aves > Passeriformes > Platysteira > Platysteira castanea. The sequence goes on from VYXC01008336.1 coordinate 148,962, forward strand.
GGGGAGTGAACTTTTTTAGAGTACAGGCCATAGTACATTAACACACACATTATCTCACACTATGTAGAGCTTCACTAAGATGAAAGGCTTGGAGGGCTCCCTGTATAATAAAAAGAGCTCTTGTAAGCAAAAGAAATAAATATTTAGAGAGAGAAAACTATCTTTGAATTTGTAAAACCCACCCCACACTGAAGAATCACCTCAGACAGAAACATCGCCACAGGGAAGAGCGGGGGGTAGGGTAATGAGCACAAGCAATAGTCTTCCTTACAAAAATATTTATCTTAAAGTAGTTAGATAATCTTTGACTTTCAAAACTGCTGAACCAGTTGGTTCTATCTCATGTTCAGCATCATACTATTAAACCAAGTCAAAAGTTTCTGTGGTTACTATCAGATGAAATGAGCTAATTTCCCCAGAGAATTGGCTACACTGACCAGATGTCTTTAGCCAGCTACTCCCCAGATCGAGCAGGAGCAGCACATGCGATGCCTGCTCTGTTACTATGGAGACAGGTTTTCCCATCCACTCTGCAGCCGGGCTTATAGTAGCTACCAGCTGTTGTCTCGACTTGTACTCCATCAGGAGAGACCGAGCAAAGAAAGTGGGAGACGTAGGGCTGAGCTTCTCCCAGCCCCAGACCTCATAAACTTTAACCGCAGCCTCCAGCCACCCTCAATCTTCCCAGCCGCTGCTTGGGCTCGTTGCTATTGTTTAAAGCCGCCTCCGGTGCTTCCTCCGCCGGTTTAGCAGCCTCGGAATTGGTCAGTGGCAGCCCGCAGCTGATGGCTCTAACGTGTTCAATTGCTGGGCTGCGAACTTAAGGATTCCCCAACACACGCTTCCAGCCCAACGTTCCCATCAGAATGGTTTATGAGCTTAAATTTAAATCTCCAGTAGAAACCCATTTCAGGTTCCTGACATTATCCTCGCTCCATACTTTCAAAGAAAAACTTTGTGGATTAATGGCTCCCTATCCATCCTGCAAGGCTGGTTAATGCCTTCAATCCCCATTGCTTTTTAACTCCTGTGGAACTTTAATCCTTCTCTGACCATGCTGATGAGCTGCAGAGAAACAACGCTGGTCAGGATTTTCATTCTTGCATTTTCTTTTTGAATGCAGCCAAGTTCAAATGTCTAATTATAACATTGCAGAGTTAATGATCACTTTAACAAAGGCTTTGGAGTATCTTTGAAGTCATAACAACAAGCCAAAGGGGGGTTTAAAACGTTAACTGCACAGGGAGCCTTGGTAGAGAGCTTTCTTAGGATTATCTCTCTCACTTAACGAAGTCAAGTCATTTCAGAATACTTCAGCAACCCCATGGCCCGATCTGGTTGCCACATAGCACGGAGCTCCAGCTAGTGTTTATTTTATACCTCTGAGCAGCACCAATCATTAGCCTATTAATCCAAGCATGTTTAATTCAATGTCCTTCAACTACTCAGTCATGCCTATTTGTAACTCTTAAGCAACTCCAGAAAGGTACAGCTTGTCACCACATTTATACCTAACAGGCGCTAATCGCTGAGGTTAGATATACAATGTAAGTAGGGTATATATAAGGACAGTTAGAAGCAATATTCACTGAAACATAGGATATGCAGCCTCTGCTGCTTCGGCTTGAGGCACATTTTTCTCCACTTACTGCACAAGCTGAATTCGCCTTCAGATGTACATAACTCCTGCTGATGTCAGTGTGCTATAAATACACATCAGAGGACACACTCTGACCAGTTTACTTTTTAACCTGACATATGTAGCCACTCATATTTTGTATATATTACGCAGCGCTGCCACGCTGAATCAGCACATGCAGAAATAACAGTAAGGGCGTGCTCAGCCTACAGCAGGACAGAGAGAGCAGCCAGTCTCCTCCTTGCTTTCCTGTCACAGCAGCCCTACCAGTCAGCATCACCAGACAGTTTTACAGGGACCTTTTGTGTCCCCAGTTCAGGTATCAGACAAGGGTGAAGCTGAAAGGCATTAACCTGCCTTAAGGGTTAGGCGAGGAGTTAGGATAACAAAGGAATTACAGATGAGAGGGCAGCCATTCCTGGTCCTCCAAGACAAGCTGAAGGGGAAAAAAACTCCAAAAATCTCAGGCTGCCCACAAGATTTCAACCAACACTTTCCTTTGCACTCTACTGAAGAACAGGGCTGGACCTGTTTCCTATCTTAAACTACAAGCAAGGAAAATGTCTCTCCTCCTTGCTGTGGGCAGTCTGTAGTGCTGGGCACTCCACGAGGAACATTTCAGGAGTTTAACCAATCGATGTAACAGCCACCATGTGCTGATGGACTGGGCTGTAATGAAGAACTTGCAGGCACATAGCAACTTAACTGTGGGGCTTTATCAACAAAAAACATTTACACATCTTTTTTCCTTAGTGCTGCAGTTACAGACACAATGACTGACTGTATGGTGACATGTAGGATAATTAAAAGCTGGAAAACTGCATCAGCAAAAATCAGTGTTTCCTCTCTAAATCAGGTGGTGCAATAAGATTTCCTTTCAGATCTCCTGGGAGATTACATCTTATTGCTTTCTTCATTTAAACCCAATTTCCCTAGACCTTATCTACACGGCAATTTCCACTTCATGGTGAGTTTGTTCATTACATTCAGGTAGCTGCCCCCACAGCCCTGCCATAGCAAAGGATTACGGATGCTTGAGACTAAAGATCACTTAAGCTCTGACAAGACGTAAAGAAATAAAGAAGAGAAATCAATCAGTCTGCATGATGCTAAAAAAGGCTTTCAATGAACCCCTGAGTACACCACTGCTGCAACTAAACATTGAAGCTGGCTTCCCATTTTGGGAGGGGTTTTCACTGAAGCTCCAAATGCTAGTCTTTCCAGAGATGATCATGGCATTTATATTCCACAGAAGGGATAATTTTTTTGTTCTATTTCAAAGCAATTTTGCTAAAAAAAATCACATGATAAAATGGTATTTGGACATTACATCACAACCATGCCTATCCTTCTTTCAAAGTGTACAACACAGACATTGTACTGCAGTGGCAGTGCAGAACTGTGTATATTTAATAAAATACAGCTGCATCTAACAAAGGAGAATGAAGTAACAAATCTGTTTGCTTCATCATGCTTTGAAAGCACAAGGACTTCATTTAAATAAGAAAAACAAGCAAGCTCATTAGCTCTCCTGAGGATGTTTAGGACCCGGAAATCAAGGGGTGCCTTACAAGGCACAACAATTGTGGTGATACAGCTACACAACAGCTATAAATAAGCATTATATCCTGAGACAAAGTCTTCACTCTGAAGTGTTTCAGTGGTTTAGCAACCCCTGTACTATCTTCCAAACTGATGTAAGCACTAGGAGCAAAATTTGCACACCTGTGAAGAAAGCTGGATTCTTTTAAGCATAAGCTGTCAGAGAGATGGTGGAGACAAGACATGTCAATTGACACATACATCAGAAAGATTCACTCATGCTCTTAAGAGGTTTTAGAAGCTTTCATTTCAGACATACAGTTAGGCCTGCATTTGTTCTGCTCACTTTCTGCTCTCACCTGGAAACCCCACGGTTCCATCCATAAATCTGTGCAGGAGAGGGGCATCTGCAAAAAACACACTGAGGCCCTACCTTTGACACCTCAGCCTCAGGTTAGATGGCATGTGCTCATATTTGAGCTTCAAGAAAAAGCAGCACTCAGGCTCCTGAAAGCTATGACGTACACACAACAAAAAAAACCAGAAGTCACACCAAGAAAGAGCTTTGCCATACTGCTGTGAGGTAAATGCACTGATTTTCTGCCAGGTCCAACAGCAGGGATAAAGGAAAAGAGTGTATGCCAACTCTTCGTAGGCCACAGAATTCTCATTCGATTGCATTAAGTTAATCTGAGACCAACAAAAGGTCAAAGCAATGATTCAGACTGTGAACAACTGCAGAAACCAAGGAGACACTGCAGATGACTGTCTCCCACCCCTTGTGGGAACAAATCACAATCAGGACAAGCAGGTGAATTTTTGGCTCTACTAATACTCAACAGAAACCATTTCATAGATTCTGGTTCAAAGGTTTCTTTTCCAGAAAAGAACACCACAGTGCAACTCAGCACCTTATATCTCTTCTCACATTTATACAGCTCAGATCTCAAACGCATAAAAAATTCTGAGAGATTCTTCATTTTTAGGCATTATGCTTTGTGGTGCAACACATATTTAAAAGCTGCTACTGCTAACTTGTCACTTTTTGTGCCAATTTATCAAGTAGTTTGTATCTAGCAGATCATAGCTCTAAGTTTTTGGCACAAGAAAGCTCCTTAATGTATTTATATGACGGCAAAGGTCTCCCTGTGTTTAAAATCAACAGTTATATCTTTCTCTGTCCAAAAGGCACCCTGTTTTGAATAACAATCACTGCAGACCTCACAACTGCAGTAGAAGTGACAAGCAACATGAGAGTATCTCGCAAATACTGAGGACAACCCATAGTACGAGGCTCTTGTAGTCTTTAATATTCCCCTGCAGAGGGTTGCAATGTACAGGTGCCCAAGACACAATAAACACTATGCAAAGCTGAAATCTCTATCCAAAAAGGAATAAGTAGCTAGCTTCAATATCCATACAAAAGGTTAGGCAACATCATCACTTCTCTTGAACTTTTCCTTAAATTAAGTGTTTGGTTATGTACCTAAAGATGTATTTATTGCCAAATGTGTTTTTAAATGCACTTTATGCAAAAGACATACACATTGCACATTGATTAATCACCAGTTTCTAAAACATGCATATAACTTTTAAAATCCACCTGTTTTGATTCATCTAATGCCATGCACTACAGCAAGACAGAAATAAAACATGTTATTTAAAGCTTTCCGTAACAGTACAGTTGGCAACAATACTTGATCAAAGCATTTGCTTTGACTGTGCCGTATTTGTTTAACTACTACTGCTTATTTTAGCCCATATAAAGAGTTCTGAAGAACATAACCTCAGAAGATGCCAGAAGAATGTAGCTTTTAAATATAACCTTACATTCAAAGAGCAAAATCAAGCTCTAACAACATAAGCAAGCAAAATTCTTTCATGTACTCAAACCTTTCCTGAGTGATTTTTTTTTTCTTTTTTGAAAGATGTAGTGGCAAAACCAGGATCTAAGTATTTTCCCTTATAAATAGTTCAGAAGACAGTGGAAAAACTCATGCATGGTTGTTGCTATTTGGCAAAGCTATTTGAATTTAAATTTTTTACTTTAGTATTTTATTACCAGAAAATCAAGCATTTCACATCAGAGTAGGTTTTGCTGGCTTCTGTGTGGCTTGTTTTCTTGAAGTCAAGTCTTTTAAGAGGGGTTGGGTTGGTTTTTCATCTGGTGTGTTTGTTTACCAGAATCACACTTCAAGGTGTTTTCTGACTTCATTACATAACCTATAGGGGTGGTTTGACCCTGGCTGGATACCAGGTGCCCACCAAAGCCACTCTATCACTCTCTTCCTCAGCTGATCAGGGGAGAGAAAATATAAGGCTCCTGGGTCGAGACAAGGACAGGGAGAGATCAATCACCAGTTACTGTCTTGGGCAAAACAGACTCCACTTGGGGAAATTAGAGCAAGATAATGAGAAATAAAACCAAGTCTTGAAACACTTTCTAGTCACCCTTCCCTTCTTCCAAGGCTGAACTCACTCTTAAATTCTCTGCCTCTTCCCTGTCAGAGGAGCAGGGGAACCCCAGGAATAGGGGTTGTGGTCAGTTCATCGCACATTGTTTCTGTCCTTTTACACATTTTTTGCGTAGAAAGACAAAAATATAGTTCTTTACTCTGAATTGGCAGTAGCGCTGCACTGAATCAAAGAGTAGCAATAGTTCTGTGAATTACAAAGTTCCACAAAATGCCACAGAGCTTTATTTCAATTGCACTGAAAAATATAACTGTTAGGTGCCAAACCCGAATTTAAAAACCCTTCCTATGCAAGTAGGGAATGAGCATCTGTAGCTCACCATTTAAATTGCAATTTGTATCTACTACACAACAGCACTGCAGGCATTGGCATTTAGGGCTTAAAAACGCATTTTCAGGTCTGGTCCACATATATTCATGGTGCAGCAGGCAGGGAGGATTATAACAAAATGAGCTAAAAATGCTACTTCTCAACCAACTTCAAGGTTTGTCATGCTTTGCAGGGTTTCCACTGCTAATAATAAAATATCTCTTCCCTGCCAGCAGAGTTCATACACCAGATGAACACAGACTTCACAGTGCTGGGCCACTGAATGTTTCAAAGATCTGAAAGGTGCTCCAGGAGTCAGGTGGTGACAATCACACATGAGACTCTCAGGGACAGTTCCTGACCCACAGAGGCAGTCAGCTGTTTAGGCTCACGAGTGCAACCTCTCCAAAGAGCACCTGCATCAAGCCTGCTCTTAGTGCCAATCCAAGCAGCACTACAGGGAGGGAAATCGAAACAAACACAACCCATCATTCTTCAAAGCAAATCTTGACAGAAAGAGTTTAATGTAGCTTTTCCAGGCCACTCCACTACCAGTGTCGCTCTCCTTTGGACTCATATTAAAATGAAGTTTTGTACAATCCCCCCTCACCCATAAGTGGCAGTCCAGGAGTCAAAAGCAAGCTCACAGATATTTTTGTTACTTCTAGACAAAAACAAATCTCCTCAAACCAGACTGCAAAGAGCAAAGGTCTTTGCAAACATAGTAAATGCCTTCAGCTACTTAAAACACCATGTTTATTTTACTTCAAAGATTTTCAGACTAAATTACCTTAAAGCAAAAAGCGCAAGCAAAATATCTTGGTCTCTTTTTCCTTTCTTTTCCTCTTAAAACATACCAGTTGGTCTAGGCCTGCATATCAGAGGCTAACATAAATAAGTGCATCTTTCATGGAATTTATTCCACAAACAGGAGCTAGACCACTAGATCGATGCAGCAGCTATGTTTTAAACATTCTGGCATCCCTTTTCACCCCTGTTTCCGTTTCCCCGCACCTTCCTTTTGATCTGGCCCCACCCTAGGAGTCAGTCATCTTCCCTGGGGGAGAGAGGATGTACTGGCACAGTTCAGCTCTGCCAGATGTTTTGAGGGAAGTTTCATTCCCTCGCTGCTACTTGCTCAAGAGACAGAGGAGGTACTGCTCTGGGCTAAGCTTCCTGCTCATTGGCTCTAGCTGAGCTTTCCAGCTTCTGAATTAACACCTAAAATAAGAAGCCAACTCAGAAGAAAACAGAGGGAGGGCATATGAGAAGAGATACCCTGTTTATTTGATGGTTTGGACTTCCTTCCATTACCAACAGGTAATTTGTGAGGTAAAAAATGAGCACAGATCTGGGGAAGTGTCCTTTAGTTGGTCCAGCCACATACTGCTTTTATCCTTCAGTGCTTAAGTCTCCATATCATGTTTGGGCCCAAAGCACAGAGGGGCCCTCCCTTACAGCCAACTCCCAGGCACCACAAGGAGCACATGAAATAGGTGCAGCAATCACAGAAGCACGTTCTTGGAAGCTCACAGGAAGCCCAGGGTGGAGATGTGTGAATTTTTCTCTTGTTCAAGGGCAGGCTTGCCTGCTTTCCTCCGAGGTCTTCTCCAGCTAGGAAAGCATGAAATAAGTACAGGCACATTCCTAGAAAAGCCTGAGAGCCATAAAGGTTCTACAGAAGGTAGAAGGCAGATTGCAAATTTTAATAACACTTAGTACATTAACTATTACAGATTTTTCTTTCAAGAACTGACTTTGTCAGGGAGGGTGAGAACCCAGCTGTAGGCTCTAATGCTTGTTCTTTGTCTTTCCTGCAATCACATCTTATCTTTCCATACTTTGGCCTTTCTTTTTTAAATCATTAAAGGAGACTGAGAATTGCTTTTTTTGGAATTGGCCCATGAAATAAAAAGCTGTATATTCATCTCAGAGACATGCTCAAGCATAATCCCACAACTTTCTGCTTTATTATCATTTTCCTGACTTTTGTGGGGAAGACAATGAATCCAGTAGTCTGGCACAGTTTAACATGTGATACAGTTTAAACAAAATTTCTCTTGGGAAAAGGCTTGTCTGGTGACATTGGCAGCCCTAGTGACTGACCTTTAGGGAAGTGGGACAGTCATACACAGATGGGAAATAGCTAGGAAGGGACTACATGTAAGCACTGAAACATTAGACCCTACCTCGTGGTTGAAAACTCAAGTGCGAGGTCCAGATGCTAAAGTCTGAATGTGTTAGCATCACTGTTAGGGAACTGATACTAAGTGACAGATAGATTATATTACATAAAGTTCAATTTCTGGCTGCCCACAATGACTCCTAATTGAAACAAAGGCCTGGCAAGCTACTGACAATAAATAAATCAAAGTAGAAAACACACTGCTTTGAAACTTTAGCCTTATAGCCAGGAACATTACAGTAAGCTCACTTGTTAAAAGAACTGCTTGATTTTGACCTAATAATACTCTACCAAAGCAACTGAAAATTATTGATTTCCTCTGTTATGAATTGAGATGAATAAAAACCTAAGAGATTACTAATAAGAAGCCTTCTTTGTTCTGTATATCACTTCCGCTATGCTGGTCAGTCAGATGCCATTGTTTTTCCTCCTGCTCCCATGGCATGTGACAGGTATCTTACCGTGAAATAAAACAAATTAAGAGATAGAAACAAAAATATTTTCCAGGATTTTTACTGATTGTTTTCAGCCTTGCATCTAGGACTAATAATAAGTAAGAAAAGCAGTAGAAGTTCTAAAGAATTCCCCATACTGGTTCAATTTTCATTTTTGTTTTAAAATGTTCACAATACCTTGGGTCCTGAAGCCCTTTAAGATAAGGGTTGAGATAAATATTTATACAGAAGTGATTAAAAGACATATTAATTTTAAAAAGCTGATAGGCAAGCAAAGTTGTACTGTGCATGAGAGCCTAGATGCACATTCAGGAAGGCAATACAAGCTCCCCCAAATTTTAATTGGCATTGGCTTTCTGTGTGTTTGAATTCTCCATGCCTTGTAGACTGCTTCAGTCAGTAATGATTTTTAAGTTCAAGCTAGGAAAAGAATGACAGAACATGCAGTTCCACGATGAAATTTGCTATTCATTAAGAAATTATAATACTCAAGAATTCCCTGTTCCAAGAGGTAATGGATAAACAGAAGTGACACTTCATCCCTCATCCAAGCCACCTGACATTTCTTCCTCCACCTCTTACACCTTGGTAAGAAAGGTTTCGCTGACAGCATCCACCACCTTGTGCCAACTGTCTAAAGCAAATAGTTTTGCTAAGTGAAAAAGCTCTAACTCAACATCTCCCTTAAACAGTAGGGAGAATTAAATACCTGTTAGCAACTTCATCAATGCCTCACCAAAGGAGCAAGGAGAAAGAAACAGCTGTTTCAAGGAACAGACAAGTCAGGTTACTCAGGTAACTGTCATCAGAATGATGCTTCTCCTGCTTGCCTCCTTGTTCTCTCCACAATGAACAATCACCTAACACCAAGACTATTTGTGATGCTCTCCTGCACTTTTATGCCATTCTGTGTTCCAAGAGGCATGGCAGCAGACTATCCCACTTCTCACCTGGTATTTTCCAGATGTAAGTAGCAATAATTCACACGTTCGTGGAAAATCTACAGGAACTGCAGAGCTGAGGAGTTGTTACATTTAAAAGACCCTGCTACCTGACTCTACTTAATGGAGATCTAAAGTGCCAGAGGATATTCTTCTGAATAGGCATTGATTCCCTCTTCCTAACAAAAAGCACTAGCAATGCTGCAGGGGGAAAATGACCAAAAGAAAACTTATTACCTTCTATATTTACAAACACTAATCTCTTCTTTCCAAGTTAAAGCTAGTTACAGACACAAAATCAGAAGAAATCAGCAGTTTAAGTACAGATCATAGAATCACAGAATGGTTTGGGTTGGAAGGGACATTAAAGATCATCTCAATCCAACCTACTTGCCACAGGCAGGAACACCTTCCACTAGACCAGGTTGCTCAGAGCCCCATCCAACCTGGCCTTGAACACTGCCAAGGATGGGGCATCCACAACTTCTATGGGCAACCCATTTAAAGTGCCTTACCACCCTCACAGTAAAGAATGTCTTCCTAGTATCCAATCTAAATCTACTCTCTTTCAGTTTGAGGCCATTCCCCCTTGTCCTGTCATTATGTGCTCTTGTGAACAGTCCCTCGCCATCTTTCCTGTGGGCTCCCTTCAGGTCCTGTAAGGCCACAATTAGGTCACCTTGAAGCCTTCTCTTTTCCAGGCTGAACAAAGCTAATTCTCTCAGCTTTTCCTCATAGGGAAGGTGCTCCATCCCTCTGATCATCTTCTTGGACTCGTTCCAACAGATCCATGCCCTTCCTGTGCTGGGGACTCCAGAGCTGGATGCAGCACAGCAGCTGAGCTCTCACCAGAGCAGAGCAGAGGGGCAGAATCCCCTCCCTCAACCTGCTGCCCACACTGCTTTGGATGCAGCCCAGGGCACAGCTGGCTTTCTGGGCTGCAAGCGCTCATTACACACCTAGGAAGATACGACTTGGTTTTAAAGACAGAAACACCCCTGCGCATAAGCTACAAAATAATGAAGCTGCCTGGGATTTGAAAGCTAACAGCCCCTTGTGTCTGAACACTTAGAAACCAGAGTTCAGATGCTTTCCAAAAGTCAAATCAACCCATGGAGATTCTCTTAATCAGAATTTCTCTTAATGTCTTCACTAGCATTTCAATACCATCGTTTGCTGACCTTGAAATAGTAAAGACTGACAGAGTGCCTGTTTGTTTTGGGAATTGTTTGACAGAATGGACACAGTGTGCATTTTTGTGTGACTTGATGCATGGCTGAGCTTCTCACCTCTGACTCTCATTGGCCATTAACCTGACATATTCAATTAAGAAGAGAAAAAGAAATTTCATATTACTGCTTTACTACTTGAGAGCATTTTTTCTACATTCTGGCATGGACTTTCCTAGTTCTGTACCAAAATATAAATATAGGTCTCTGTTCACAAAGTTATTAATTTCAATTACCGCTGCAAATTTCTGCTGCTTAAAAGGTCTACAAGATCCCAGATCTATTCCCTCCACCTTACCCACTGTATCACTAATGTATTTGTAAGCACATACTATTGTAAGGTTGACTTCCATAGAGTCAGAACACTGCCCCTAATTTTGATTTTTTTCCTTGCAGATGAGATAGCAACTCCCTAAGCCAATTCAGAACTAGGAGTAAGGGGAGAATTATTTCTTTACATCCTTTTTAACTCTGCTTTGAAAAGGTGCATGACTCATGGTGGTTAAATATTTAACTGTTTTACTAATGAGCTGAATCCTAACATGCAAGTATGAAAACACGTGTCATTGCTCCTGAAAAATCCCACTCATATGCAAGGAGCTTTTTTAAATTTTAATATACATATATATTAATAGATATAGAAACATATACACTAGGAATCTATAAGGTAAGTTTTCTTCTCTAAACACATATTTAGCATTCTGTGTAGAGATATCTGGGGGTTGGGGCTTGGTCGTGTGGGTTTTTTTTTTTCTTTTTATCAAAACAATTGCAGTAATTCAACCCCAAATGTGCCTGTTATTGTATTAATAATAACGATGACATAATAGTATAATTATACCCTGTGGGACTAGGCTACACTGACATGTGCAACCACGTGCCTACCATCACTTCAAAGACAGAAAGAGATTGAAGATACTACCCCACCCTGCTCCTCATTCCTGCACTTCTCATCTCGGCGATTACCACCCACAAAGTTGAACAACAGTAACCTGTTGTGGAAGTGTTCTTTGCGCTCTTTGTTACAACCACATTAAGTTTAACCATCTTTGGTGGCAAAAATAAAAAGGGTTTCTGAAGCAGCTGGGCACTGCAGCAGACTGTGAAAGTGAACACAATACAGTCCAGTTCCGGGCACTGGTAAATCCCATGGAGGGGCTAAGAGCTAGCAGATGACTGCTTCTTAAGCTTTTCCAGAGAGACATGCTTCTGCAAACCTACCTACACCCTGCCTGTTCTAGCTGAGTTTGAACAAAACAGCTTTTGTTTGTAGAGATGGCCTAGCTGCCAACTCAGGTTCAATAACCAGCTCTGGATTATGGTGGGCAGGCCTAGACCTGTAGGATAAATTTAATCTCAGCCAAGTTGGCCTCAATCAGCTGTCAGGCTCAAACCCTGCTGTCCTGCAACAAAACAGATGAAAAGTAAACATAAATTGCTACTTAATTCATTATTCAGTCACATCAATACATGAGAGGCACAAAATTTAGTGTGTAAAATAAGGGGCAAAATCTCATCTTCGGGGGGGGGGGGACAAAACCCTTCACAGTTCTAAGTTAAGAAATGAGACAAGAAGTTAAATGTATTTTCCTTTTCAGTGTTGTGACTGCTGAGGTCCATCACAGAACCAGAATGCTTGAAGCAGGCCAAAGCTGGGACTTCTGGAAGTGGTGTTTTCTCTGCTTCAGTGCCAGGCTGTGCAAGAGCCCACTCAGAACTTCCTTCCCCTCACCTTTTCAACCACTTTGTCTGTTTAGGCTGCAAGGCCAATGAGGGTAGGAGCTATCTTTTAGAGCATGCAGCTCCCCACTCTACTAGGTGTTGTACTTGATCTTACAGGCAGGGCCTTTGGAATGGGCTGTAATGGAAACAACAATAATGTCCTTTCTCAGAAGAATAACACACGAGTCTGCTTGTAAATTGTGTTGCAGATAAAGTTTCCATCACACTTTTAACTATCAAAAGCTAACAAATCTTACTCTACAGTTCCACAAACAGTTTAAGCCAGCACTGTTGCCAAAAGAAGCAATCTCATCTGGCCAAAAAAAAGGTTAATTTGAACCCATCTGGGTTCTCCAAGGCAATTGACAACATAGCTGCATAAATGCTTGTGTTGGCAGAAGGAATGGAGCAGCAGGATCATTTCTTCAGGTGGCAGTGCCAGTTTATGTAGGCTCAAACCTGCTCTTGAAAGTACAGCCTGGGTTTTCTGAAGGATTTATCTCACAAAGCCAACTTAGAGTGGAAAAGCTATGGATCACCCAATTTTACACATAAAACTGCTAATATTCACCTCCCAAGAATGCTGCGAGGTTAAGCACATTCGTGTTTGTAAGGCATTACAGAAGTAAGATTAGTAAATATTTAATTTTCTCTCCTCCCTTTCCCCCAGCCTTGGCCACTAAGTATAACTCATTCCGAGCTCCATATACTAAATCAATGACTTGGAGCAGCTCCTAGAAGGTAGCTGTCAAGCTCCCTGCCTGTGGGCCAGATGGAGGTCAGTCATCATACGCACGCAATCCGATTTAAAACTGTTCTGCAGTGATGCAGCCAAAACAGCATCTAAATGCATTCTACCCACCCGTGCTGCAGGGAACCATGGAATAGACAAATTACTTCGACAGCAGACATCCTTTCTCACCTTGATCTGGGGAACAGCTGCAGAGGAATAAAGGACAAGTAAATCAACTCCTTTTGCATGCACTCCACGTGTAAACACATCCTGTCAAGCTGACAGAAACAACAAGGAAAAGGAGTGTTTCTGAAAGGTACCTTAATAAGGATGTTAACAACATGATGGAGGAAAAAAGAGGTCGGCCTCAGTGTCATTAGCATAAGGGAAACCATCAAAGTGAGGCAGCACATAGCTTGCTTTCACAGACTGGGTGTGAAAACAGGCATTTTGGTTATTTTGTTAGTACTTCAAAGTCTGGCTGTTTCTGAGCACTAATAACAGCTCTTGGTTCCCCATCATCTCAAAAATATGCTCATGGCCATTGGGTTAGGTGGAAATACCTGATGTAAACGACACACTAAGGTACAGGTCCCTGAAATCAGTGGTCAATGGGGATAGCTGAGCAGTGCAGAGGTTTTAGGACATTTATCCTAGTATTTGGTCCCTAGAGGGAACTCGGAGGCCTACAGAACTTACTTTGCTGCAGAGCCTCTGACTGCTGTGGCTACCGGGGCACATGGGCACCCATCCTTGTTTGCTCCCAAGGCACAGGATACGACACGAACACGGAAGAGAAAATGCAGTACGTGGCAGCTCTCTGGGCTATCAAGATTTCTCCAGCAGCTCAATACAAACAGCATGTTCCGAGCTCCACAATTGAATTCATTTATTTTATAAGCTGAGATAAAGTGTAAATGCCCACGCTAAGTACTACTAGCCACTGAAACAACAGCTCTAATAAACTTTCACAAGGCCTTTCTGATTACTGAGATAAAGTCGAATTGGGCCCCACAGTACAACAGCAGCAATCCTAGAAACTCTTTGTGCAAGACAAGTTTAACCCAACTCATGCTTCAGTCACGATGACATTTTTTATATTACCAAAATAAAAGTAAATTAGATAAAAATACATTTAAAACCTTAAATATGAGATAAATACACTTTGCAGTTACATAAATCAAACTCATGCTTCCTAGGTTACCCCTAAGTACAAGCAGACTCTGTTGAAGAAATCTTTCCTATTACATCCTGATCCTGTTAATATTTATGCACACAGGAAGCTCCACTGAAGTCATGATGACGACTCATACACACAAAGTTAAACAAACCACACAACTGCAAGTCTCATGCCATAAAAACTTCACTTATAAACGTAGAACGTAATTTACTTGCCTCTGCACATATACATTTAAAAGGAAAAACAACCAGCTCAGTCTTGCTTTTTTTTTCCCCCCCTTGTCTAAAGCCATGGAATAAACCCTCAGTAGGGCAGAACTGCTAGAGGCTCTACTCAATACAAATGAAATCTAGTTAGAAGTACTTTGTTCTCAAATCACTGCTGGAAAAAGAAATGTTCTATATATAAGTATATATGTAAAGAAGCATATACATAAATACATATGAAGAAATAAGAGTATTCTCCCTATGCTGTTTTTCTCTGTCTGTGCACAAAGTCAGATATTCGTCGCTTTTTTTCACGGCCTGGCAAATTTCTAACAGGATGTTCATTTACTTATTCCCCTTCCAAGAGCAGTTAGCACTCAGTGCCGCGGTGCACTTTCCTCCTGTCAAACAGAGAACTCAAGAAACAAAATAACAAAGCTTTTTAGAAAACAAACTCATAGAAGTTTAGTTGAGAAACTGCCAAGAAAAAGCCACCAAGAAGTCCAGTTGATTTGGGGTTTTTAGCCAGTTAATTGAACCCTTTTAACCCAACATCACAAAATAAAGTTCTTAATGCATTCAATTTAAGTTATTTTCTCTCTACGAACTCCTGGAACCTCCTTTCTTCTAAGGCACTGGCACTCACTGCTTTTCTGCACTACAATTACACCACACCTGCAGAGTTTATTCCAGTTTTGCCTACCAGGAGCCACTTAAAGCCATTCAGGAACCACCAGCTAGTGACAGCTGGCAAATTCAAACCTGTCTCAGTAGTCTATCATATGTAATCAATTGCAAATAGAACTTCAACAGACTCATCCCATTATTTCCTAGCTAATTCCCCCTGGGAAAACAAGCCAGCAAGCTTCCACTTTGAATCATGAAGCTAGTTTTGCTCCATCTCTCCTCCCAGCTTCTCCCTTTCCCCTCCCTTTGCCTCAGTTCGCTGCACTGTTTCAGTTTTTGGGCTTGATATCCGTTATGTTATGTCAGCTGTTACATTACGCTTAAAACAATAGACTCCAGCTGGCTGAGGTCAGATGTGAAAACAAGGACCTAACAAAGCCAGAGACCCTCCAGTTATACTGAAATTGAGATACACACTGAATGTAGCACTTAATGACAAACTACTTTCCAGACATTTGGGCAAAGCATAAAGGAAACACCTGTCACTGCAAACATTATGCACTAATCCAGATAAACCCTAAATTTAAAAATCTTTCTTTTCACTGCTTGGCTATACCATGCACCAGTATCCCACAGTTTAAAATTTTTTTTTCTGAGATGGAATTTATATTACTCTGTTGTTACAGATTACAAATTACTTTGCTTACTAAAATAATAAATAGCAAGAAATATGTATAATTTCAAAGAAAATATGCTTACTATGTTGCTTTTGGAGTTTATCAAGCAAATGTTCCAAGTTTGACATGGATTTACACCGTTCAGTCAAACTTTAACCCTTAAGTAGGAAGCTTGACAAAAGTTAATAATAAATATAACGGTGACTAAAACATGCCTTTTCAGTGATGGCATTTTCTTAGCTGCACCTCTGAACACAATTTATTGGAATGGACCTATTCTTAAAAATAAAGAAATAAACCACTCGTCTACTGTGTTACTTATGAGAGCAAACACAAGCTCTTGAGAACAGGTGAAAAACCAGCAACTCCAGAGAACATATCCCCTATTTATCAAAACCCTGCATACAATTTAAAAGCAATGTTTCCTGAAAACTTCCACGTTACCACATCACTCATATAGGACAATCTGGGACGCTTGCTCTGCGCAAAAGGACGGCGTGGCACCCTGCTCATTTCGGCCTCTGGCAAAGCCCCCCGCGCTGCCAGGGAGGGAGATCACCGTGTCAGATCATGTGGGCCACCAAGCAGCCAGCAGACGGCACCAATCCATCACCAGTGGCTTGTGCTGGCCCACAATCTGTCACCAGCCCCACCCTGAGCTCAAGGAAGGTCGCTCTTCCCAGAGCCCGTCTTAGTCTTCAGAGTCTGAGTCCCGACAAATGCCTGGTACTTCTCATCCCAGTGGGGATGAATGCTAAATTCTGATTCCTGCATGCACAGTGATGTAGTTGCAGATTTTGTTTTAAATGACAGTGTTCAGTTATGCCACCACACAACTCCAGGTACAGAAATCCCAGGAAAGGGCTTTTTCTTTTCAAGGTTCTTAGAAACAGCAGAAACAGAAGTAATCAATTTCTACATCCAAGCCACTCCATTGTAGCAGACTAAAATAGGAATTCAAACCCACACTGTTTGGACCTTTTAGATGAAATGTATGGGATACATGTAAAAAAAAGTGTGGGTTTTTTCCATAAAAATTGCTGCTTATTCTTATCACATACATCTAAAGGCCATTCTTGGTGGTAACTTTAGAGAAATTTAGACAAATAAACTTTTTGTTTTATCCCAGCTGAATAGGAAGCATCTAACAGTATCAAGCGCATACCTGGCAAGGCATAACACATTGGAAGTCCTCCAGTGTATTAAAAAGTGTAAAAACTTTTTCCTTTCTCCTGCATGCAAAAAAAATAGCCCAATTCATTTCACTGCGAGCTTTAATTGTTTTCTTTTTTTTCTAAAAGCTGTCCATATGATGAGCAATAAAGTAGACCAAATGGCATGAATTTTGTGGCTACCACCACAAAGTTGTCAGAGTTTTCTCTACCACCAGTGTTTACATGGCCTTTTTCTCCCATCTCTCTCTCCTCAAACTATTGTTGCTGATTACTTGTATAAAATTCCCCAAGCCCATGTGAAAAAACATTTCTTTATTAAGAGTTCACTTCTTCCGAAATATATTTTTATCTAGTTCAGGACACCACCCAAGGTCAGAACCAGCCACCCCAGGAGAGCAGAGTGCAGTCCAATGCTGCCCTCTACAGATTTTAAAGCGCCCTTCTACAAGTGTTTGATTTTTAGCACATGTCGAAACAAAACCAGCTCACCTCTCCCTTACTGGTCCTAGCATGCTTTCATTCCATATCACCTCTTCATTCCTCCTTAACTCAGATTTCATCTACGCCAAACCAGACCAAGAGGCTTGTCTATAATTTTTTTTTTTTTGTAATAAAAAAGCATCCATTTAATGAAATTGGTTCGGTTGTCCCTAACAGACAGTCTTATTTCCACTTTAGAAGCATCTGATTTGGCTCCCTTTGACCTGCTCAGAATGGACATAAAGCACAATTTAAGCATGTTCACGCCACCTTCTGAACCAAATGAACTAAATCCTTTTAACATCACATTTACATTAAACACATAACTCTCCTCTGCAGGCCAGGGGAGTTGACAAGGGATTGCTTTGAGAACAGCTGGAACAAGTTAAGATCTTACTACCAGCAACATTTCAAACCAACGCAGCTGATTGTGCAGTGAGGCAGATTAGAAGCACTCGCGTTATCTGCCAGCACAGCTCTGCCGTAAACATCACAATCAGGGGCTGAAGTGCAGCCAGAAACACCTGGGTGCAGATCCAGGGGAAGATCCCTGCTCCAGCCACTCCTTACACTGTTACTGATTTTAATTTCTAATCATGTTTTCTGAGCCTTCGAATCATTCACAGCTGGCCTTGATCCTACTAACTAAAATGTAAAGAAGCCAATTTTGACTGAAAGCTGGGATTCTCCACTTCAGCTGTCAGTGGAGTGACAGAAAGGAAAGGCTGCAGTGAGTGACTCTCTGGACAGGTCTTTCTGCAGGGCCAACAAAGGAAAAGGATGAAAGACCATAAATCCATTAGACACATCTTCTCCACCAGCTGGCCTCACTTTGGGTCAGACCAGGGGACACTGCTGAGGTTACAAAGACAAATTTTTCACTTTCTCAGCTAAAGTTGTTCAGAGTCTGTAGACTAGATCAGTCTGTAGAGCTATCACCAGGCATCCTTTACAGATATTAAATCCATATAATTTTTCAAAAGGATGAAAAGGTACCAAGGTAGATGGCATGTCTGCATTTTGGCCTTCTTAAGCAAGGAAGATCATCAGGAAAGAAAAATGCTGGAACCCCTTTAAACTGTGCATTCTCTGTGAAGACCACCTTCAGAAGCAAAAGCTATAGGTATTTTCCTTCTTTCTCACAAGACCCACAAAACAGTCCAGCAAACAAAAACCAAGGTTTATATCCAAAACAAATCATTATATTAAAAAAAGCAATATAAGCTAGATTTCCTATGGGCCTGGACTCTGTGCCAGTTTCTCATAATTGCAACAATAATTTCAATGCCAGTAAAGTAAATGCTAACAAACCAAAACTATTGTCTTTTTATCTTAATTTGTATTTTTTTAAGTTTTAATATTGTTTAATCTCTTCAGTAAGGAGTAGGCTAAAGTAGAAAACGAACTCAAAACAGAAAGCTGAAAAGAGCTTATACTTTCTTCATAAAAACGTAGCCTTTTTTTTTTCCTTTTTATTTGGTTGGAATCAATATTGAAATGAGATTCCTACCAGAAAATAGCTTTTTCAGGCACACTAAATATCCCTTGGTTCAGCAGAATATTTAATCCCCTTGGATCAGGCACTTGGATTTTCTTAGATCATGCTGAGATAACAGCATTCTGCTGTGTTCTGGCACCATAAAATCCTTGCTTATGAAAATAAAAGAAAAATACGGCCTCTCTGGGAACATACATCTCTGCACTACTTTTTTCCATAGTTTAGACATTGTAGTCTCAAAATCAATTTTTACACAGATATACCACATTCTCTTTATGAGTCATGGCAAAAGCTCTCCCGCACCACTATTTCACAGGGGCCAAGTGTACACAGGACTCTTCAAAATGATGATGCTTTCACAGTCTTGGCTCAGACTCCAGCTCACGCTGGGCAAGTGCCAGCGAGAAACTGGAGTCAAACCCCTCCGACAGCACCATCTAGTGAAAAAAAGAGAAAGTAAACACATGCAAATTTAAACAGTTTTCACTGCATTCTGGAAACGAACAAAAGGCCAATTCTCTCCTAATCTCCCATTACAACTGCATTTAGGTATAGCTTTCATCAAGGCTCTTTGCCTTGTGAAGTGTGGTGACAAGTAGAGAAAGATTCAGCAGCTAATTGTAAGCTTTTTGTCTAAATCTGGAACACCACTTGGAACACATATAAACTTGCCCTTGTTTATTTTTCCAATGTTAAGCTTGTGGGTTTTTTGCTTTTATGAGAAAAAGAAGCGTTTTTTAATGCTTTAAAATTATTGATAGCACAACATCATCTGTTTCATGCCATGGGAGGTGATATTTTAAGAAAAGCTGCTCCAGAATAAAATCAAAATAATATATACATATAATAGCAACAACTTCTGTAGCTTTTATTTTCATATTATTGTATTATCTTGTATGACTGTATCAGTGAAGCATGAAATACTGTATTTGTGTTTCAAGCACACAGCTTCTATCTGTAACTTCAATGTGACCAGGCTCCCTGCTTTCCAAAAGACTACCTCCTGAAAATATGCAGGTGTTCAGATCTTTTACAACGTCAGAGCCAAATACTTCGGCTATTTGGAGGAAATAAAGCAGTATAAACTATTGATTGTGAGTGCTTTTTATGGTCTTGTTTAATTAGTTATCCAGTCAGGAGGAACAGATTCTGTTCTTTTCCCAATGCATATCTTCAATGCCATGCAACTCCAGTTTCATGGGATTACTTGAGGTCTCAAATCACAAACTCTCCGTGGCCAAAATTTCTCCATTCTCACTGCCAGTTAAGCCCAAGCAAAAGCCATCTTCAGGATTCCCATACTCCTGGGTAGGTTGCTGGTACACTGCTGCTCCTTTGAGCTCTCTCTCACTTAGTGTTAATTTGTTAATCAAGTTGCTTGCCCTCCTTTGCTCACCGACAATGACAATGTTACCTACTGGAATTGTCTGGCTCCAAATAAAAGTCATTATTGTCAAATAATTAAAAATCCTTCTACAGACATAAAAAAGAAATTAACTCCTACTGCAGAGCAGTAGAAAGAGTGCTCTCCTAAGCTTTCATTCCTCCTTACAGCACCACGTGGTTTGGAAACTTGCACTCTGTCTTTTCCTGTTTTGTGTTTTAATCCCTACATGCTGTTACACTTTATTTTACTTCCTTCTTTCCACTTTTCAGTCTCTCTTCAACTAGCCCTCTGTGGTTAAATTCCCCCTAAGAATTCACTTATGTCTATTTTCGACAACTTGTAATGCTATCTTAAAGTCAAAGAAAAATCTCTTACGAAATAAGAAACAATAACAGGAAATTTCGCTAGGTAGATGTAGGAATGAGATTCTGACGTTCGTATTTGTGTTTCAAGATGCCACAACTCCTTGGAAAGTCCCACTGAAACTGGATAGAGCAGAGAGCACATTGGCCCATCTACTGCTGTGGATTGATGGCTCCCCATAATCCCCATAGGTTTCACCAAAGTTACCACAGTTAATCCTTTAAGAAAACAGTATCAGACTGCGCCAATACTGAACAAACAGACAACTGCTTATTTCCCATAAAAACCATGACAGTAGGATTTCAATTTTGGGAATTAACCACAGTTTTTCTCACTATGTAGAACAGGAACACTGATTGATCATTCACTGATTGCCTCACTACTTAGAGAGCAAGATAATACAGAATAGCAGAAATACACAATCCAGACTGGATATTACACACTCTGTGTGTAATCCTGAGTGCTTTGCACTTCACACTACCTTACACTGCCTGTATTACCCAGATACAGACAATACACACTGCACACAGGATGAACAAACAAAAACAACCTCTGTGATTTCACAGGGTGGGGGCAGGGAATGAAACCTCACCAGTTATGTTGTCACTAGAAGTTGTTCCACCAAGACAACACATATGTAAAATATTATGGTATATTGCAAAGATGAGTGAGACATCACCAGAAGTTAAATTCATCACAGAAACTGGCAGAAGTTATGGATTTTAAAAAACCTACTAGTTATGGAATAAAAAGCCCAAAACAATTTAAATCTGTACAAAAAGAAAACTCCAAACCACATAAACAAAAAAAAAAAAGGTACTGAATGCAGAAATAAATACATGGATGCTCTTAGCTGGCACTAATTATGTTACACCTAAGAGTTAAAACATCTTACAAGTTAGTTAAAAATAATACACCAGGAATGAAGGCACTTCATATAGAAATAGTGTGATTGGCACTGAATTTAATATGCTATATTCTTATTCTTACAGCATTCTTTAGAGGTCTAGAACCTCAGCAAAATTAATGGATAAAGAGACAAAATTTATTATAATTCATGGGGGTCTTATGTG
Source organism: Platysteira castanea (assembly GCA_013397175.1). NCBI lineage: Eukaryota > Metazoa > Chordata > Aves > Passeriformes > Platysteira > Platysteira castanea. Next base: position 170,858 of record VYXC01008336.1, read on the forward strand.
AACTTTTTCATGTTAATAGTGGTAATATACATAATGATATTACTGGAGCATTGCTACAATACCTGTTTTGAACAAATATTTAAAATTGCTGGTTAGCATTTTCTCAATATAGTGACAGTGTTTCCACAAGTTAAATAATGGTATTTACAAATACAAAGAAATCAATGATTTAGCAGGGGGTATCCCACTAGTGAGGTACAACAAATTTATAAAATTTTGCACGTTTAAAATCATGCCTCTCCAACCTCAAAACTAGGGCTCCTCGATGAAATAAAGTTGGTAGGACACTGAAGCATTTGTTGATACATTTATGGTGCAGCACTGGTGTACTATAAATATGGTGACTGCGTTTTCCCTGCTGGAGGGAAAGAGCATGAGACAGGTAGAGCAGGTTGTCTTAAAGCCAGTGGACATACAGGAGTTTTCCACTTTTGAAACAAAGCTGCATACGACATCAACTAAATGAAAGGACTTGCATTTACTGTATGCCCCTGCTATGGCTGGGTGTCTGGTCTTCAGTGAGGCTGAAAAAAGTATTAACCCAAGCAATAGGAGAGACTCAAGCTTGTTGCCCTGGAATTCTGTAAGCCTTCTGTTTTTAACCTTGGAGTCAGATTCTTTCTCACAGTTTTATGTAAATAGTAGCCGATGTTTACTTAACGGTGTTTTCTGTTTTTCATTCCTTTTGTGATATGACCACTTTGATGAGTGCCTTTCTTCTCCAGTGAGATGGAGAAGGAAGTGACATGCTCTCCAATCCCTTGTGGAGTTGGGATGTGTATAAGAATAAGATAATGTCAATAAATCGACGTCATTTCCTCCTTTCTGCTGNGATTAACCCAAGCAATAGCAGAGACTCAAGCTTAATTAGAATAGCTTCATGTGTTGGACACACCACAGATGTCCTCAGCATAGGCCACAGAGGTTACCACTCCATTTTTGGGCTGCCATGACTTTTGGTGTTTCTGTGACTTTACAGACGCACAAGGGAAAAGCAGAAAAGTCTCTTGTCAATTAAACCATAAGGAACATCCTGCTCAGTATGGTGTGTGCTCAGGAGATCAGAATTTGCACATTAAGAACACACATCAATCATATTCATGTCCACATACATACCATCCAAAATAATGTCCCTGTAGCAAGAGCTGCATACTGCTCAATTGTAGAAAGCACGCTGAAGATAAGGCATATCAGCACAATAAGGAAGCTGTAAATAAAAAGAAATTTAAAAATTAAAATAATGCAAGGTAATAAGAACCTATAGGGAGAACAGATAATTATGCCATCACAAATCACCTGTTTACACTGAAATGTCATTGGTTTTGTATTATCCCAAAACATAGATGGTAACTTTTGCATGATCCTGCTTCCTGTTCGATAGTTTATTTCTCTTCAGACACTAAGGTTTTGGGTTGGACATTATCAAGTGAAACCACATGATAACACTAGCTTTAGCCTGCCTCTAAGACTTGCTGTTTCCTGGCCCCTCATGAAAACAGCATTCCTTGCTCTTTCCCATTGTAAGGGTTACTATGGATGAATCAGCACACAACCCCCAAACATGTTTAAAATATTCGCCTTTTTGCTGTTCCAAAGCCCAATAATTCAAAAAAAAAAAAANAAAAAAAAAAAAAAAAAAAAAAAAAAAAAAATTAATCATAGCTAAGCCAAAGTTTAACAGGCTCTGCCTATAATGTCTTTTGTAACTGATGCCTAAAAGGGCCCAAATAAATAAACTCTGATATCTGGCATTTGAAACACAACCTAGGTCTGATTCCACCTAGTTCCAAACCCCTGCCATGGGCAGAGTCACCTGCCACTAAACCAGGTTGCTCAGAGCCCCATCCAGCCTGGCCTTGAACACTTCCAGGGATGGGGCACCCACAGCTTCTCTGGGCAACCTGTGCAGTGCCTCACCATCCTGACAGTAAAGAACTTTTTCCCCAATATCTAACCTAAACCTACTCTCTTTCAGTATGAAGCCATTCCCCTTGTCCTGTCACTATATGCCATGTCCCTCTCCCATCTTTCCTGTAGGCTCCCTCCAGGCACTGGAAAGACACAATTAGGTCGCCCCAAAGCCTTCTCTTGTCTAGACTGGACAATGCAAATTCCCTTAGACTTCCCTCACAGGGAATATGCTCCATCCCTCTGATCATCTTGGTGCCCCTTCTCTGGACTCACTCCAACAGGTCCATGTTCTCCCTGTGCTGGGAGCCCAGAGCTGATGCAGCACTGCAGTGGGGTCTCACCAGAGCAGCGCAGAGGGGCAGAACCCCCTCCCTCAGCCTGCTGCCCGTGGTGCTTTTGATGCAGCCCAGGATGCCACTGGCTTTCAGGGCTGCAAAAGCATACTTGCCCTTAGGAAGGGGTCCTGGTTCCCAACATAAGATTTGGGACAGCCAGGGAGTTGCAGGAAACTCAGCCCACGTGTCTGTAACCCCCTAGAAATCCTCTTTCCCCATCTGGGGAGCAAGGCTGCCCAGCCCTGCAGCCTCTGCCTTCAAAGCCCTTCCTTGAGCAGCTTCAGCTGCGCCCACCACCCCACAGGACTGCTGCTTCCCCTAAGGGAACATAACACATTTGGGAAGAAAACCATTTAAAACCCAAACGGGATGCTATCCACCACACACTAGGCACAGGCAGCTTCCAGTTCCCAAAGAACTGCATGTTTCTTTTAAAAACAACATGAGCAGTCAACAAGACTGAAAACATCCACTTGTTAAACACAGAGTTAGTTGTTAGGGCTGTTTTTCACAATTCTGTTGAGACAAGCAACACCAGTCCTTTGCATTCAGCTGAAATTTGCTCCAAAATCCAGCAACTAAATCACTCACCCTGTTAGAGATCTCTAAAACAGTCAACCATTTTTTTTAACTCAAAAAAAACAACAACAAAAAAGAATTAAAGTAATGAATAAAAGTGAACTCAAGAGAGGTATTAAACCAGAACATCAGATTGGCATAGCTCAGCTGAAGTCGTGTGAATAAAGGTAGAGCACATCTTTGGGTGGATCTTTTGAAAGACCAAGCACTCAAGAAAAGAAAACTGTGCTACGGTTGACTTATGCTACACTGCTCAATGATTGCTTCAAGATACAGTGTATGCAAGTCCAAAGCACACATGGCAAAATGGTGGCAGAATCACGGAATTGTTAAGGTTGGAAAAGACCTCTCAGATCAAATCCAACCTTTGAGATTGTACTACCAAATAGTAGGGAGAGTTTGTAGGTAATTAAGCACAAAAATCAAATAGATAATGAAATTAAGTTAATAGGATAGGGATTATCACATATCAATACACGTACTCATATAAAAATACACTTTTACCTAAACAAAGTATAAGTATGTGGGCGCTTGATTCATCTCCAAAGTCTTCTTATTTTACCCTGTATCTATAACTTTGGGCACTCTTAAGCACAAGTAAGCTGTGCAGACAGGGCAGGAGAATGCAAAGTCGGTCATTTGAAACATAAAATAAACGTTCCCTAAGTGTCCAGCCCTCCTGCCTGCAATATTCTCACAACTGCATAAGAACAATACACATGACAATGTGAACATAAACGGGTTCAGTTGCACAGAGATAGCTGCGGCTCTCTGAACACAAAGTCCAACATACACAGAATTACCAGTTCAAAGCAAACAATGATTTGCAAGGGACGAGCAGCACCAATTCACATTTACTGTATCCCTTAAGAGTAGTAGACACGTTAGAAAGTTTAACTCAGCCAACACACGAAACCACAAGGGGGCAACAAAGCAAAGACTATCCCATTTCTGTCCTTTCCTGAACAAACACAAAACTCTAATTAAAGAATCAAAGTTGGAAGTTCATGCGCCAAAGTTACAGAAAGATAAACTTAGGGTCAGTCGTTGCCAAATCTCTTTTCTTGTTCCTATTAGAGAAACTGATGGCTGAGGTAAGAACTGCATTAAATGCCAGTCACCCCCTACTTCTATGGGTTTTTATGCACATGGACCCATTTCAGTCTTACTACGTTTCATTTTTTTTCACCTCCAGAAAAGCTCTTGCCATTCACTGCTGTGCTCTTTCCAGGCTGATGCACGAGACACCTTCATAACCACAAATACATATTGGGCCAAGCAAAACAAAGATGTTTGGTCAGATGCTGCTGCTGCTGCTTCTTGTCTGTTTCTTTGGCATGAGAGAGATGACACCCACAAGGTGCCAGCGCAGCTCCACAGCTGAGCTACTCACCCTGCTACACTGGCTTTGCTATTTTGCTTAGATCAATTGCACATAAGGAACAGCAGGTGCAAAATTAAGACATTAAACAAGTATACATGGTGTCCTCCTCTGGCATGAGCCTACTGTTTGCTGCCTTCTGACACTTTTTGTTTTTGTTTTGGTACTGGTGGCTTCCTCCTCCACCTCTAAAGTATAAAAAGGGAGTGAGCCATCGGCAAAATAGAAAACAGGAAGTTTGCCAATTTTTTTTCCTTTCTCTTTTTCGACAGTTATCTCCTCTTTCTTCAGCCAGAAGTGGAACACAGGTCCTCAGTTGCTGCCTAGGCAGCAGACAAGTCCACAGGAGTTGGTTATGAACAACAGTTTCAGGGACAGACTCTGCCTCAAACTTGAGTTTTCTCAAGCAAAAATCCTCCTGGGGCAATTCAACCGGCCAGCCTCAGAAAAGCAAACATTACAATTTTCACAAAATAACCTTGTCACTTTTACTATCACTTTACTGTGATTGCTATTACTGCATTTTCAAAAAAAAAAAATTACTTGTCTTGATACAGATGCTAAGCATGTGAACTCTTCATCCAGCCAGTAAATATCAGACAAACTAAAGGGCAACTGACTTCACTCCACTATAGTACATTTTTCCTCTAAAGGAGACAGAACCAGCAGAACATTGGAATTTCCCAAACTCTAGCAGTCAGACAAGGCTTCATCTCTTGGAAACCACCAGTCTTACCTCCTGAAATCCATTGCTTTTTTACCCTCTATGCACAGATGTGACCATCTTCAAGAAAGGAAGCAGAGTGACGAGGTCCGGCTTTCATCAGCTCTGATCTCACTGTGTGATTGTGGGGCCAAGCAAGCATTAGAGATGAGGAGATAAGCCTGCAAAGTTTTTCATATCGTCTCTCCCAACTTACAAAATAGCATCTGCTTGCATGTAGATAAGTCACATCTACTGCATCAGTAGATGCATTCAAAAATACTTACATTTGTGGTTAAGTCATATCTAACAGTGCTAAGTTTTTTTTGACACCAAGAATTTTGTAAGTAGCTGATCATCTCTGTGCTTGTTGACATGAAACCACAACACCACTGTTAAAGCAGCGTGGACATTACAAAGTATCAGATGTTTTCTTTCACGGACTCAGTTTTTGATGGACTAGTACAAGGAGACCTGTTTCCTCTTGGACAGCACTATTTTACTTGAAGTCAGTTTCTCTGGTTGTCTCTTCAGCTCAGTTTTCCCAGGCACTGCATCCCTGGTGGAGCTCTGGGTGTGCATGAAACAACACCAGCGTGCAGCACTCCGGTCACACTTTGAGCTCACTTACAGGCTCATTCCAAGCCTGTAAATGGATTTGAGATGCGTGTCTGTGCTACACCACCCTCTAACAAGAAAAGCACGAACACAGACACAGGTGTATAGAGAGTTACACGAGGCAGCGCCTGCATAGGTGTGTGTATGTGGGCAAACATTAAATAAACAATAAATTTTGTCTTGCTTCATTATGTCAGTCAGACATTTTAGGTAATTTTTTGTCTCAAACAGGTTTGAGAAGCCAGAGCATTTCCACAAAAGAATCATTCAGGAGACAAGGGAACATGGCCAGCCAGCATATGTGCTATACTTAGCAACAGATAGGAAATATATTAAGAGCTAAAGGTGGATTTAATGTTTTCTGACTGTTCTAGAATATATTTCGACTTACGGAACAGACCTATGGCTTTTTCCCTGACCTCAGCGGCAGCTGCAGGAACTTGACATATTATAGGTAGCTATCAGTACTCTGCAGCCTTCAGCCCTGAGCTGCTGAGTTTTTTCTATATTTAACTATGATTTTTGAACATTAGCACGTCTTTTTTGTGGCTTGAAACAATGTGTAGAATGATCAAAGGAACAATAAACCACTTACTGAGAGATAACAATGCTCATTTAGTGAATGTCACAGGTAGGAGAACTGATAAAGGTTTATAAAATATGTCCAGTGATATGACCAGGAACATTTAAAAAAAGATGCATGAGACATGCTGGAAGTACTTACTCACCAGATTAATACAGTCTCATGCACATGTAGCTTTTATCATCAAAACCAGTAATAAAATGTGGGTAGATTTCATTCCTCCTTGCAATGTTTCTTTACATACTCCCACTGGGAGTCTTTCCATAAACCAGGAAAAGGTTGTCATTAGGCTATAAACTGAGCTGAAACCTTAAAAACATTTCATAGATGAGAAGGGACATGCAAAGTTCAGCTCAATTTATATAAACTTGAGCTCTAACCATCCAGGAAGACAGTTTTTCCTTGTTCAATGTCACTTACAAGCTGCCTTAAGTCTGGTTTTTCTAACCATTTTTATTCATTACAGCTATCAGTCTTGAAGGTATCCAACTATTGGTGCCCTTGCATACAGAGAATATTATTTTAGGTGGTAGCTGCTGGATCTGTGCTTTTTTTTTTTTGGTTTGGCATGAGGTCAGTGGCTAGCTGCAGTTCATCCTCTGTCTACTGGAGAAAATGACTGCAACTAAAAAAGAAATATTCTGCAAAAAAAGAAAATGTCTTTTGTGTGCTTCTATATGCTTAACATTCTACCTAAGCCTCCTTGAATCTCTGTCTGCCCTTATTTTTACATAACTGGTTTGTCTTTCTTTGAACATACAGCTTTGTTTGGTCACGTACATGATCTGTCATCTACTCTGTAACTCAGGGGGTGGTTTTGTTTTGTGGGATTTTGTTAGTTTGTGGGGTTTTTTTCAGAGTAAATAACTTTTTTTTGCCATTTAAGCTTCAACCTGTGATAAGTTTCTTAGGTAAACAAAGTAACACAAAGTTTAACCTCCCCTAAGCATAGAGCTTTACAAGAACTGGAAGCATGACATTGAGAATGAACAACATCAGTGTACAGATCAAACTTGGGCAGATTCTTATCTCGATCATCATAATTCGCAAACCATAATGCTGCTGCATATCCAGTTCACGTTAGCTCATTAAAACATATGACAGCATCGTTATTTCATCTTTCATCCCTGCAGCTTATACATACCGACACTTTTCAGACTGTGAACTCAAAGGTCAATGGTATCAGAAAAGGACATTTTCCTCCAGCTTTCCAGGTTACAAATAGAGTTACTGCAATGAGGTTTTAGACAGACAACTTCAGGTAAGAGACACACTGAAGACTCTCTCATTTTGTCACACATTCTGCTGCATTCCATGCCAGCGAAGTAACTCCTTACTTAATTTACATTAGGAAAATCCTCATTAAATACTTCAACAAGTTTATACTTCTACAAGTCAACAAAAATCCCTGACCACCTTACACAGTACCACATAGTCATTTCCACAGTGCAAACAAGAAAACATTCAGAACTAACCCATATCAAGTAATTTCTTACTGGAGTGAGGCACCAGATTTTTGTTCTTTCACTCAAGGTATTTTGGGATTGCTTGAGAAAAAAAAAATCTAAGAAAAGGTGAAAGAAGGGGAACAGGTAGAACTTGTAAAATAAAGGACAGCTTACAATAAGAGAAGAAAGAAGTCCATGAACATAAACAGCATTGCTAGGAAGCTAATACAGGATGGCAATTTATTTTATGGGATTCATCATCAAAGGATAGTGTCAAGTACAAATACCAAACAGTGGTTTTAAAGGTGAGAAACTCAGGGTTGTTTTTTAAAAAAGAAGCAAGATTTTACCAGGCAGAGAACACTTTCATCCTTAATGAAATTCACGCAAGTCAATACCCCATATATGTAGGTCTTATGCTGAACCCTTCAGCAAGTCTGCACTGAATACTCAAAAGACACTAATCCTGTCCTGACTATGGAATACCAGAGCACAGTGCCAGGCTACTAACAGAAAGCTAAATAAGCATTTAATTATCCAGCTGGTGGACACCAGAGGTCCTCCATCACTTACTCCATTAAAAAGAAAAAAGTTTGTTTATAAGAGAATGGTCTAATGAAGGTACATATTTAGAAAGAAGGAGCCCTGTACTCAATTCCCCTTTGCCCATACCTTAAGCCAACTTTAACACTTCTAACCATGTATTAATTTTATCAACTACAGTAGTTGTTCATGCATTAGCATGAAAAAAAGAGAAAAATCACTGTAGCAAGGAGTTAAGAGACCAGCAACCTACACAAACCACACATGAAGATGAAACAAGTTTAAAAAAGAATAAATATACAAGAAAGTACCTTAGGGCCAATAAAAAAAAAATTTAAAATAGGGGTTTAAGTCTCTGGCCATGCAGGCTCTTTGCATGTTTTTCCTCTACGGATTTATCTTCTCTTTTTCTATTTTGCTTTTGAGGCAGGGGAAGGAAGGAGGGGTACAGCCCCTCCCCATCTTCCAGCTTCTCTGTGGCAGGAGGATGCCCAGCAGAAGGGGAAGTACACTGGCATTCATGCAGAGAAGCATGATTCCCTCCAGGAACTGGCTACAAGAGTTTCCTGTCCAACACACGCTCCCCCTCTGTTATGTCCAACACAGGTCGAGCTCGTAGACAGGGCACTGTTCTCAGCTGTCACTTGCCATCAAAAACCCTTTCACAGACAAAGTGAGAATGCTCTGTTTGTGTTAGCTTAGGCCTATCAGATGGAGCTTCCTGTTAATATCTATTTGTTCCAACTCCTAAGGCAAAGTATAGTTGGTGCTTCCTGAAGGAAACAATGGCATAATTTTTAACCAGCTCCGTGACTCCTTGTCAAGAAAATGCTGTCTTCTGGCTCCCGTGTGAAAAAGCAGCTTTATTGTACAAGAAAGATCATCTACAATACAGGGTAGTCTGATACTACGAAAAATAGGTGAACTATACAGCTAAACAGGCAAGGCTTCTATCACACTCACCTGGCTCTTCTGGGAGGCTGAAGTCTGTAAAAATGATTTAAATTATGGGCAGCGTACCAAAGCACAAAGTACACAATGAATCAAAAGTCATTTAGGAAACAGCACCAGAATTATTGCAGGAAAGGCCTGTAAGGTCTTGGCAAAGGCTATGATTGCAGTAGAAATGCAAACCAAACATCAAGATGCTTCAAGAGGAAAGGTTAACTACTCACAAAAAGCAATGTTATTGCGTCCTGCAACAAGGTATTGGTTCCTTTGAGAACAGGCATGGATTAACAGGAAGAAGATGATAGGTACTGTGCAAGAAGGCGGGAAATGAATATGCTACGTTTAAAACAAGTGCATGACCAAGAGATGTGAACCACTAGACTGCAGAAAATTTATCAGCCCTCCCCAGATAGTTCACAACCACCTTCCAATGTGCCTCATAATTAACATGAAACCCCACCATAGCAACATGACAGCCATGGAAGGAATGAGTTCACACGTGCAGTAAGTGCATCACCCAATACTAGAAATCGAAAGAATTTTTGCAGTTTTCTTTACATCAGGCTTAACCAGGGAAAAACATGTCATTTTTTATCAGCCATTTCTGGAGACGTGTTCTTTTAATGAGGGAGAAGAAAAATGTTCCAGTAACTGAGTGCCACAATACAAGTACAACTTGTTTCGTAGTTGGAGTTTTATACAGTTGGTCTACAATTTAGTATCCAAATATTAAAAGAAAATTACTAAAAGTTCTCAGACTATAAAACACAGCTTCTGAAAAATTGCCAAGACTAGACTATTCCTCTGCTTTGCTGTTATCAAACCTAAATTAAATAAATCGTTCTAAATAAAATACTCTTTTTAAAATAAATACTTACAATAATTAGTTTCCTTAAATACACAATGTTTCTTTAAACAAGTAGCAATATTTACTTCCAATGGTTTCACTTGTTTGGGCTGGCTGAACACTATTTTGCTAGCTTCATCTGACAAAGCAATTCAAGAGCTCTATGTATTACCTGGTTTTTGGTTGGGTTTTTTTTCCTTCTATTTACTTTCATCACAGCAGTACTGCTACAAATCACTTTGCCTCCCCCATTAAAGAGCAGAGAACATTATACTGTGACTTCTAAAGCATATGCATCTTAAAATGCTGCAGAAAACTGGACTTGGTCAACTTTTCAGCTCAACTTTTCTTCCTTAGGGAGCAGCTCCTGGACACTGCAGGTAGCCAAGTAAGTATTCTGCCCCAAAGAAGCAAAACAAGGCAGAAGAAAGGAAACATTGTCCCTACACCAAAGAAGAAAGGCACTATCCTAGAGTCTTGTACACCTGATGTACTAGCGCACGGAAAGTTGGATGCTAATTGTATGGCAGTGCCAATCAGGGGTATGGCTCTAAATGTTCATTTCATAAAGAAATACCCACATTTCTAGCTCTCTAAAACCCCCTCCATGACAGGGAAACAATATTGATATTTTTGACAGCATCCTTTATTCTTCAATTGTGAACAGAGTGAAGCAATGAAAGGGACTAAAAATCAACAGATCGATAAATATACAGATGGGGAAGAAGTAATCATACCTTGAGCTACTGACCTGGACAGATACTTAACATGATTTATTCCAAACGCCACAACAGTGATACCAGACCTGAGCAACTCTGGCCTACCTCCTCACCTGATCCTCCCCAAATGCTTTTCTGAGCTCCTTTCTGCTAAAACCAGTGTGTCTGAAAGGCACTTTCATCAGTGCTAGCAAGTAAGATGAAGACCGTGAGAAAGATCTGAAGCTGGGATAAGTGCTCTCACCAGGGTTCCCATTATGACCCTCTGCTTTAATTATTTAAAGGTATAGTTGACAGATGCTTTCACAGAAATCAGTCTTGTCATCGTCTTTTGAGCTTTTCCATATTCAGCTCTCAGCTGCACTTTTCCAGGGGTACTGCGGGGGGAGAAACACGGCACCCTTAATGTATTATAGCTTAGAAACAAGGAAGAGAAACTACATGACAGGTTAACATTCCTAAGGTGAAAGCAGAGGAACTCAGCAAACAGACATATTTCCATTTCCAGGGGAGAGAAAGTATTTGCTGAGGGAAAGAGGTGATGTTTGAAAGCTATGGCAACTTGACTTCTCAGTTTGCTTTAAGCATGATGGAAAGTTCAAGTGCCCCTGGAAGAAAAGAATTAAGAGTCTAGAAAGCCACAGGCAGCTTTTAATTTTATGGTGACAGAGCCTTTCTGTAAATACAAAAATCTCTATAAATATGTGCCATGAAATACAGGAATGCTCAATACTCCATTTCCTCAAAAAAGCCTAAACAGGTTAAATTTCCAAAGTGAAATCCATGCTATGCTTAAAGAGCATTAGCTTTGTGCCCTCACCACACAATAGACAGTTTTCCAGGCTGAAAATTATGAGGAAAATTATTTCCATTATTCCAGCAGTCAAGTTAGCTGTTTGTGGAAATTCCAATTGTCTGTCATGAGGCTAAAAATTCTGCTGTATCATTTGAGCCCACCTGACCTGAATTAAACAACGTAACATTAAGAGAAAATGGTTCAGGAAAGTTATAATCAGTTCTGAGGCCTGCATCCGAGAGGCATTTCAAGGTGCTGTAGCGTCTGCAACAAGTTTCAAAATGTGACTTCAAACTTGAACACTCAACTAGCAAAGAAGTTCCTTGTAAGAGAAGTTAAGATGAAGTAACAGCAGATGTGAGATGCTTCATACACCAAACCTTACAGGAAGGGCTCCTAATCAGGAATACAGTGGCTTTATGTAACATAAAAAAATATATAATCAACTATTAACTGGACAACCAATTCTGCTGTGGGTAACAACCCCCAGCTGTCAGATGTGCTTTACTTTTCACCTGACCACACACTTCCAACTCTGAAAACCACAAGGCATCTAAGCATTTCTGGGAATAGCTTCTGATGCTGCAGGAAAAAGAAACCCTATTCATCCTCGTGGTGAAGTCTCAGATTCTGTCAGATAACTTCCAGAACAAGGGTTTATCAAAAGTCATTGGTGAAAAAGACTTGAGAGATGGTAACATTTTGTGGCACATCTGAAGGCCACAGCCTCAGGAGGGGAAAGCCACCACAGTACCATAATTCTGATAAATCATCACAAGACAGCATGAGGAAGAAAAAGTCCAGTGCCTGAGAGCACGCTGCAACACCTGTTATTCCAGTGTTAAAAGAGACATAAATTACTTGTGTTACAGCTCTTACTGGGGCATTCAAACTGTACGTAACAAGTGCTTGCTAACAGCATGCAATACATTTCTGAAAACACTCACAGAAGGCAGAAAAAGGCAAAGCAATTGTTTTGCACATTGACTTGAATAATAAATTAAATTCCAGTTAATTGTTAACATTGCAAGGCCCAACATTATACGTAAAAGCTTGAATGTTAAATAGCTTCAACTACATGGAGGAAAGCATGCAGTACATCTACAACATTAAGACATCAAAAATATTAAACTACACAAATTTAGGACTCAAAAGAGTTCCAGAATTCCACCTCCTTTAGGCTTTATAAATAGCAGAAAAATTCAGGGCATTAAGCCATAATACATATATTTTCTGCATATTCCTTTCTAAAGTGCCAATATTTCTGTTTATGCATTTAGTTTCATATGTGGTGCTGTGCAATGAATGATAATAAACATAAATTTGTAACACATAAAGCTAAGTACAAGGGGGCAAGGCCTGATGAGAAGCAGACCTTGATGGGTTCTCTTCTGGAAGTCATCATTTCATGGCTAAACTACCAGGAAATATCAAACAATGACTTTCTGTCAAAGTTCAGTGCCCTTGAGATTAGGCTGCCATTTCAAGTGTTCGTTCAGAATGTGTCTAAAATGTATTGATATGATCCGCCAACGTATTAACAACATCCAGTCCAGTAACATATGACCTCATGGCAAAATTATGCTGTCAGATACTGCTCCTGGCCCTGAACCACCAGTCATTTTAGAGGAGTGTTAACAACATTACAGCAGCATCCAAAACCCTAAGGAAACCACAGGGGCAAGTTCAGCCACCTCTGTGACGCTGCACTAATGTAAGACCTTCCACCTACACAACTGGCTGCCGGCCATGGTGTTCAATAAAAAACTCTCTGATAGTCTTTTGCTTCTTCGGGTCTACCAATTCCACCAGCTTACTTCTCAGTCATGGGAATTTATTGTTTAGAAGCACATCCTGTAGATTCTGATAGCACTGCACTGAGAGAGAAAACACTGAAATATGCAGAGTGAAACACCACAGAATCACTCATCAAGAACACTGAAATTCCTGCTTTGCTTCTTAAAAAACAAGGATTTCTGTGGTTATAACAAAACCTATTAAAAGCAGCCTAAAATTTTGAATGCACTTCTGAAAGTGCATCATAATTAAACCATTACGCTTCACATGCATCAAGTAATCCATAAAATCCTTCAGTGTAAGGATCAGATTTGCAGGTGTGTTCTTCATCCAGGAACTCGGCCATTATTCTTTTTAATAGGTTTTTAACTTAAAGCACTGATCCGTTTTGAACACGTAGTTCAAGTCACAGATACTAATTGTTTCTGACCAATCAATCCCTAGTGAACTTAGAAACTACAAAGTTAGTCAAGTATGAGCTTCAGGTTCCTTATTCTATGCTAACTGACAAATTTCACAGTAACTAAAAAGAGGCAAAAATTGTGATATGAAGGACATATCAGTCACCTTGCAAGTCACAAGACAAATAAAAGAAAATGACAAAAAATAAAAACAGTTTATCCGTTTGAAGCTGCAGCTTTAATGAAATATTTACTTCTTATTTCCAAATGATTCTAGAAACAGGCTTGTCCAGATTAAAGCACAACTTCATTTTTAATGGAATTTTTTTCCAAACAAGCTAAGTCCTATGGAGTTCAGAATTTCAAGCCTGACCATTAAGAGGTTGGGTTTTTTTTTGTAAAAGAGCTTAATTTCCTTGAAGTGCTCAGGACTAATTGAAGACCGAGGGGTCAGAGGGGTCGCTCTTTCTGTTTATCAATGTTAAAACCCGACCTGCAATGATTAATATTGTTTTTAAAGATGCAAAGCACTTCAAAAGCTGCAGAAGACTGAGGAACACCAAAGTCATCAGCGCAGAGCAAGCCTGAAGGACACAGTTTGATTACAGCCATTATTGAAATGGCACCTGTGCCATTGGAGAATACTTTTCTCTGCAGTTTCACCTTCGTCAGTACAAACAAAAGCATTGTTCTCCTTGGAAAGTCTTTGGCAGCAGAATGGGAAAAATAACAAAGTATCTCTAATGCGCATAGCACATAACATTTGTTTCATAATCTGATGGAGCAAATTAATTTCTTGACCAGCCGACAGGATATGCTTAATTAAAAGAGAAAAAAAAAAGTGTGGAAAGGAGCTTTCTTAATCTATGTATTCCTTTTTTCATTCTCCAAGGAATTGCTGGGCAGATTCCTGCTCTATGCAGTCTGCGTGTGACTTTCACCTGAAGCAACCCTGAACGTCAGAAACTCAGAACCAGTGAAATCCTCTTGTTTTAATGCTTCTTAGATACTGTTTATATTTTTTTTCAATGTTTCTTAGGTAAATACAGTAGATAGTGATACACATTTTGACTATATGCTGCTCAGAGGGCCACAACCATAAAGAAAAAAGAAAAAAGTAAATACCAAAGTGTCTTTACCATAAAACAATCACTTTTTGAAAACACAGTTAACACCACTGGTCTCAAATAAAATTTTAAAAATGGACTCAAGGACAATTAATTTATAAACCTAATGTTTTCCAGATTTCCCTTTATATACTATGTCTCATTGCTCAACAAATACCAAAATAAAGTCATGCTTCTCTGAGATATCCTAATGAGTTTTTAATTGGGAAGAAAGATGCAATTTCACATCATCCATCTCTGACACAGACCTACAGAAGAACAGTATTTGTAATTAAAAAAATTATTTTTAGGATGACTCTGGCTCCAGACCTACGTTTGAGCTCAGAAAAATCTAGTATTGCAGATCCATAAAAAGTGGGGCACACCAGCAAACAAAATAATTGTGTTTGAGCACCAAACTCCCTCATAGTATAGACTACAACACAAAAAATCAGAAACAAAAGAAATCAAACAAAAACCCCTCAAGTATTCTGAGCAGTGAGAATCTTCATTATCTGAAACAACAATCCCTGAACTTTTAGAAGTGATCTATGAAGCTTTTGTGCCTTGCTCAAGTTGGCAGAGATGTTTTTCATTCACCTCAGCCACTTAAGCATAAGTTAAAATAATATTATCACTCCCGCAGTGGAGAGTTCCAGAAACAGGCTCCTTTTTGACCAATTAAAATCACCTGTTTGAAAGGTTGTTTGTTTGGGGGTTTTTTTGAGAGTGACTCCTTCACCTAAAAATAAATTGTCAGATAAATTGCTGCTGCTCCCTACCACGGTTAAGAGACAGGAGCCCAGGAACAGTTCGGGGATGGAAAGTGCCTCAAGTCAAGCATTCATAAGAATCAGGGGAATAAAAGGGTTCACTGGAGAAACAAATGATGTCTGTCTGGAGAAACACAGGTGTGGGAGAGTCGAGGCTCCTGAGGGAAGACTCCAGCAGATGGCCCCAAAGCAACAGCAAGGCTCAGCACATCGAGTGCCATTCCCAGCAGCTTTCTGTACACCCAGAAAAGGCAACCTGAATCCCAGCCCCAGCTAGGCCTGCTGGTACTGATGCACCTAAGAATTCACAGATGCTTTATCAAAATGAGTAAAAGCTTAATTTAATTTTGCTAGTCAGTTAAGGACGTAATTTAATACTCAAAACTAAATCTGGTCAAAAGTTGTGATCACTTAAACGGACATTTATTTTTTAAAGTTAATTTTTCCTAAGGACGTTATTTCTATTTTTTATGGTTACAGAGCTGCACAGCTTTTCAAAAGCTTCTCCCATTGTGATTAAAAAACTTCAAATCATTGTAGAAAGTATTCTAGGCAGACATTTCCAGTGTATTTTAGGAAGACATTTTTCCAGTAATATAAGGTCAGAAAAAGAGTAGAGCACATACTTCATTACATGTCGTTACTCACACACTTCCAAAGTTAGTTGTGTCAAAGCCCTTTTAAGAAACTTAGGTCTGATTTCCCCTACAAGAACATTTTAAAAGCACATGCTCAAAAAGCAATGCATTCTGGTTAAAAATTACTGCATTCTGAAATGGGACTTTCAGGCCTCACATGCAAATGTCTTTCTTGAATCTATTCCTTCAGAAAATGTTTCACTAATCACAACCGAAAAATCAAACTGGCCTTCCTCTGTGTGCAGGAAGGTGTGCTTGGACCCAAGGAGATGTGCTGATTAATGAATTTGCTGTCTAAGTTAATAAAAAGATAAGAAGTAAGATTCTAACTTTTCAATTTTTTATCTTTAAAGATCATCCAGTTCCAACCCTTTGCCACGGGCAGGGAACCTTCAACTAGACCAGGTTGCTCAGAGCCCCATCCAGCCTGGCCTTGAACAATGCCAGGGATGGGGCATCCATAACTTCTCTGGGCACAAGTTTTAAAGAAATTCAGTAGTATCTAGTTCTCTTATTCTGCTTTTGCCTTAAATTCTACCACTTTCTTATTCATCAGCCATGAACTTGCCATGCATTAAAGTCTGAGATTTCAAAAATATGTTACAAACCAAGAACTTAAAGTTCTGCATAACTTCTACCCCAATATTCTTTCTGATCTCACATAGTTCCCTTGCTCTTCCAGACTGGCCTTTACTGAAAGCACACTACATGCTACATATTGCAAGTCTGCAGGCACAGAGCACATGCTTTGGCCAGGTTAACAACGAAAAAGACAAAAAAAGTGGACGCCAGTTACTTTCTGCTTCCTAAGTGCATACAAACTGCCCCTGAAGTGACCCATGGAGCAATTATCATCTTCATTTGCTAGCAAATAAAAATGAACAGCAAGGAGATTAGGTGACTTGTACAAGGTCATGTAGCACGTGTGATGCAGAGCTGAAGATAGATCCCAGAGGATCTGGCTTCCAAGAGCGAGTTTCACACAGCTGGGCCAGCTCTTTGCACTGAAGAAGCCAGCAGGCAAGAGGAGAGCAAGAGCAGGGAAGAGGAGAGCAGCCTCCTCCCTTTGCCCAGTGTGACTTACATTTAAGTCACCACTCCTGAGCCATTCCCCAATTCCAGTACTGCCACCACCAAGCCTGGGCATGGACACTGCAGATGTTGTCAGAGCAGAAAGGACAAAGCTGCTGCCTGCCAACAAAGCCAGCACACCCACCTCCCCTGGTGCCCAGTGCTGAGCACCCTGCTAGCCAGCCAGCTCAAGGCAGAAGGTCTGAAAAACGGAGACCACTGTCAAGAAAGACCCTGACCCAATCCATATGCACCCCTCATACCCTCTCATCTTCTCAGGCAGGGCTCTGCATGGGGAGGGCAACCCATGCATCACCCACCTCGGCAAAGAGGAGATACCCTACCCTGCCTGAGGGGCAGGGGCATGGAGGATGTGGGACAAAGACTGACTGCTTTGGCCACACCAAAGGTTCCCACCTTATTTTTCAATATCCATCTCTGTATTTTCCTGTCATGACAAGCTATGTAGCTGCTTATATAGTTTGCATCTTCTAGAGGAGGCTTATAGAGTCACTCATAAGCATGGGGAGAAAGTATTTGCTTGATAATTTCACTCAAAGGAGCGAAATCAAAAAGCAAAAGTTGGTAACTGTTCCTAAATTGGCCTTATGACATTGAGAAAATTACACAGAGTGGATAAGCTGAAGGCCTTAAAAACCAAAGTCATCTAGCTTATACTTGAGACCAACTGAAAGGGGGAGACCACTGGTAATGATAACAGAACAGAAAAAGGGCAAAATCATCCAAATAAAAAAAAAAAAACAACAAACAATGAGAAAAGTGCTTTATAGCAGCAGCATGTATGTTTACAAGCAGAGCAAGGCTGCATCTATCAAAGACAAAACAAAGTAGTAACTCAAATATAAGATGGTAATAACTTAGATAAGTTTCATGTGCCAAAAGGGACCCAGAACCCTCTATCACTCCTTGCATCTTATACTAGAAAAATAAGAATCTGTGTTGAAGATAAAACCCCATGGAATAAAATCTGGAGCATTCAGGAAGAATCAGAGTTTCCTATCAAAGATAAGTGTGTAGCACTGTAGCCAGGTGATTTTTTGCTTTATAAATACGTTGAGATTAGCTAACAAAGGGATGAAATGCACCATTCTTTGAAGAAGCTGTTTCAATTCCAGTAACTTCCCAAATACCAAGAGTGTATTAATTATGTACACAATTTTTCACACAAGCCCATTGTTTGATTCAGGATTTTGTGTAAGCAGAGATCTCTACTTACACATAGACGAGGAGTCACACCACTGCAGTGGGCACATACACAGATCCCTTTGCACCACTCAGTCTCTGCAGCAAGAAAAGTCCTCAAAGGAGCATTCTGGACTGAGATAAATTAATTTCTACCTATAATAAGGCAGCAAACATCTGCCGAGGCTTCATTTGCTTATTACAAACCCATATGACCTTTCAAATGTTATGATGGGAAAATCTTCCAGTATTTCTTTCTGACCTCGTTAACACTGAACAAGTTGTGGAACTTGGCAACAAGGAAATGAGCATCTGAGCAGTGAACAAGCCAAAAGACATCCAGAGTGCCAAATCTTCAAAGCTCTATCAGGTACACAAGAAATCAAGCGTAAGCGTGAAATATCAAAGGTGTTTTACTTCAAGCAAAGGACAGGACAGGAAGATTTGGGTTTCCAATTTTATACTGGGGGAAGGGGAACAAAGGAGAGAACCTAAAGCTGTGACTCCAGTGCAGGTATTTTACCCAAGTCAGCAATAAAACCATCTTTAATCAAAAGCAATACAAATACAGATTCACAGGTATTAATGCACACATGCAAAGAGAGAGTGACTTGCAATCATTTCAGTGTATGATAATACAGCATTCTAAGTTGTTGCCACATCGTGTAGCACCAATACAGAACAATTAGCCACTGCCTTGTCATCACTCAGAATGAAGTTTAAAGCTGAATTTGTTATGTGTTTAAGGATAGAAGAAAAGCCAGATTAAAAGCTTTATCCATACCATTTGTTCCATCAAAGATTAGGCTCTATAGGAAACTACTGTATACCTCTAAACTTATGTTAAAACTTACGGATCAGTGTCCCAAGTCAAAATTTGTCTTTTCTCAGCAACACACCTCCAGTCTTAGAAGGTGAAGGACACCTTGGTTTGTGGAACTGTACAGAGCCTGAATGGGAAACCACAGCATAGCTATATGCAGGCACACATTCCCTTTAGAAGCTGTGGGATTATTTTATTCTCTGAAATCACAGAACATTCTTGAAGTTTTACCTCTCATGGTCCACTGTCACATCATGACATCACCCTCAGCACACTAGATATCAGCAGCCTTGGAAACTAGACAGGGTCAGGCCCGGTTACTGCTTGTGAACACCAGGTGCCACAGGCTCCCAAAGTTTGGCTAGAGTTGGCACTTGGATGCAATGCCAAGGGCATCCGGGAGAGCTTCTGCCACATCAGTAGCAGGAGACTAAGAAAGGGAAACACAGGCTTATTGCTCAGTGGAGTGGGGGATATGATGGCACAGAGACAGATAAGCCAGTGCACCCAATGCCCTCTCAGCCTCAGACTCCACCAGCAACACCTCCTTGACCTCTGTGCTTGGATGCAAGGTTCAAGGAGAATATACACTACCAGGAAGAAAACCAGACTGAGTTAGGGATGACTTGAGAGAATTCACACTATACCAGGACATGGGGCCAGACACATTGTGTCTGAGGGTGCTGAGAGAGATGGTCTATGCCACTGTGATTGGTCACTCAGGTAAAAGAGTCCTCCTGACAGCTGGAAAAAGATAAATGTAGCACCCATCTTCAACACAGCCAAAACAAAAGAATACAGCAGAGACTTTTCTCTATGCTACAGCTGAAAAAGTCACAGCCTATACCCCTATTTTCAGTGTCCTGCTGTAGCTAAGATTGCCACAAACTGCACTCATTCAACTTGACTGGAAGTTCACCCGCAAAAACTACATCCACCAAGCCACAGACACGAGGGCAAGAAGCCAACAATGGAGCAATCAGGAAAAAGGAAATCCCTTGCATCACAAAATTCATCTGTCTCAAACCATCTGGAAACTGACTCTTCAGGATATAAAGTTCACAGCACACTTTCTAAAGAAATGCAAGCAAAAAAGATTCACAAGTTTCCTGGGCTTTGACCCAGAATAGACTCGAACATCCTTGTCTGGTTCTATACAGTTCAGAGGAAGATTTAGGTGAGAGATAAAAATTTTCCATGCTAAGGACAGGCAGCCCCTTCCTCACCCTTCTCCAACTAGTCCGTCTTAATCTTCTTATTTCTAGAGGAATGAAATCCTGTTGTTTCATATCTCTGGGGCGACACGGTACAGAACAGAACTCCATGAATCCAAAAATCAGGGAGAAAGATACAACAGCTACTCCCCTCAAATCAGACATTTGGAGGAATACTGTGAGTGACTTATCAGTCACCACACAATCCGGAAGACTGTCAGCCTGAAAGATCCCTGTTGGCATTTTGCAACTTGTAACATTTTTTTAGGGTGAAAGACGCAGAGAATTCAGGGTGCAGGATTGATGATGTTAGTCAGATCCCACAGAATCCTAACAGTCTTTTCCCACAGATTTTGGGAATTGGTAAAGGAAATTTATGTCCAGCAGGAGAAAAATCCCCGCATGAATGAGTCCATTAGATTTAGTATGAGAATAAAGTCACTGGTTCTGTTACCTCTGTCCACAAGCACAACAAAAATATAATGTGGAGGTGACAGTCACTCTCCCTTGTTCTTCCCA
The DNA here is from genome assembly GCA_013397175.1 of Platysteira castanea. Taxonomy (NCBI): domain Eukaryota; kingdom Metazoa; phylum Chordata; class Aves; order Passeriformes; genus Platysteira; species Platysteira castanea. The sequence goes on from VYXC01008336.1 coordinate 191,817, forward strand.
TATGAAACAGTCTTTGTCAGTCCTCATAGGGACCAGAAAAGAAAAAATGTGCATTAATTTTGTAGGAAGTGGCTTGATATTTTTCTTAAGAAAGACATCATTTGTTGATGGCAACCCATCACAATAATTGCTACCCTGAAACTTAAGAGGGAGGGGAAAAAAGTAAAAAAAGAAAAAGTATACTTAAAAATGAGAGCATTCTTCAGACTAAAGAAAAGAGAGTCAATATAATGTACTTTAACCAGCAGACCTCACAAAGTGCCTGAGATTAAACAGGACACACTTGTCAGGTAACTTGCAGGAGTTAAAAAAATTGCATCAAGAATTTCCCAACTACCACTTATTCTTCCAGAGAAGACGAGCCTGGTTACTGCCAGGCCACAAACGTTCCAACACACACTCTTTCGGCAGCAGATGCTACCTAAAGGTCTCAAAGAGTAGTTCAGTTTCCAGGCTTCCAGGGACTGCCTCTGTCAAGTTTTGAGATATTCCACCACACACTGTGATCAAATACTATCCAAGAGACTTGCAGCTTTTCCCAAAAAGCTGTGGAACTTAAATTCTGTCTCTGCCATAACTTTAGAGAGAAAAGGTTGGTGATAATGTTCTTTTCTTCCTCATCCATTATCTAGTATTCCAAACTTACTTTTTTCCTTTTTTTCTCCTGATCTGTTACTGCTGCAAAAGGAACAAGCAAACATGGAAAAATGTCCAATTCAAAATACTTTTCATGCCCCACGAAAATTGAAAAAAAAAAAAGAAGCAGAAATTTTCAAGAAGAGAATATTCAACAGGGCGATATTTGGAGGTTTTCAGTGTGTCTTGAATTTTACTTAGCTCTCTAACAGCATATTCTAGAGTTAGATAGTCTTCAAGAAGGGTTAAATAAATGCCAACAAAGTCCAAGGGGGTGCCCACAAATTATCATTGTTTGGTGTCTCTGGAAACAATACCCAGCATATCTGGGGAATTAATGCAACTTTGGGACAAACAAAAATAATTCATCTGGCTTTGTCTCTTTGATGTGCTGTTGTTCATTCAGTCTCTCAAGCTGTCTTCACTGCAGTTTTGATTCTAGGTCAAAGAACCCATCGGCTCAAAGTGAGTTCCTCTTTTGCACAATTTATCAGCTGCAAAGACACGGTGCACGCAGTGGCTCAGAGAAGAATGGGCTCAGGTACACACCGATCCACCGTGGTCACAAACGGGCAAAGACAGCAGCCATGGATCCCTCCAGAGCACGCTGGCAGCTCTAGCGGCCTCTGAGGTCTTCAGACACAAATGGCAGAGAGCTCACCATACTTACAAGGGGCAAAGGATACAAAAAAACCCCCTCCGAGCTCACAGAGTAACACAGGAGCACGTCCATTTGCAGAATGCCACACATCTTTTCCTCCCAGCTGTGTTGACAGCACTCCATAACAATCCAGCCTGATGAGCACACCCCAGATGAACAGCCCGTCCTATCGCCACGTGCTATTGTTCGCACACACGACTTCTTCCTCACTCGGTTTAAATACACAACATGGGAACTCTTGACGCAAACAGCCTTTGTCCCTTCGTCACAGTATTTGCAACATTAACTCATTAACAGTAAATATGTGAAGTGCAGCTTGTAACACTGTTTCCCCCTAGATCCCTACACAGCTTTCAAACTTGTGTTTTATTTGCATGGCTTTTTACCAACAGCTCCCAAATTAGGCAAGGAAGCAAGTCCAACACACTCAAGGTCACAGTTTGCATGTCAGATTACACTGATGGTTATAACTGTTGCAGTTTTCCACCTTGAGAGGGCAGGAAACTAAAGGTCTTCTGGGTAATCAAATGCACATGTAGAAACAATAAAATACACCCATAAAATGATGAGTACCAAGCCTATTAATGCAGGCTGCCTTGCCAGGAATGGCAGCTAGCTCTAAATGTTCTTAGACACCTTTTGCCTCTTTTTTTGGGTTTCTTTTTGGTAGTTTTGCTTTGCTTTTTGCTTTGCTTTTATAAGTGCTACAGGGGTGCAAATGATCAATGTCCCTAGATGCCACCCCAGCTAAAAGGAGATAAAAAGACATCTGAAATTAATTTCAGTGTGTGACTGCTATCTGCAGGTACTGAATTCTTCACTCATTCCTGGAATATTACGTTTAACACAACAGATGAATAATGAAGGCTACTCTTTGCTGTCATTTCTGCCTAGCACTTGTTAAACAAAAGGTGTTATCAACAGGTTATTCTAAACAACTGGTGCACCAAACCAAGCAGAGAAAAGCAGAGCATCTTTGAAGAACAGTTTATCCATTTCTCATGCAGCTGCCTTCCCAAAACACCATCTAATTGTTGCTGTCATTTGAAAAGACACTCAAACTATGATAACTTATTTGCAACCACAGAGGATGGCAAGAAAGCACAGAGACTCCACTGAACTAGACATACTTCAAGCACATCCAAAAGATTAGATTAGAAAGATACACTCTCCTTTGAGGAAATCAGGAGTCTAAGAAAAGAAACAACTGCAAAAAAGAAGGAGATAGGCAATAGCAAAGCAATGCCACGCTATTTGCTAGGGATTGGTGGGAATTCTGCGTCATCAGGTCCTCTTCTAGGCATCACAGAACAAAATACATAACAAAGGACTTGAACACTAAGGAAGCATTGGGAAGAAAACATTTAATATCCCACTTGTCTCAAGAAGAATTGACTGTGACCTCCCTGCAAAAATGTTACAAATATATATTTTTAAAAACCTAGAAAAAAATCTTTCTATGTTTTTTTCTCTTTTCTGAGGCTTGGGGTTTGTTGGTTTATTTTTTTTTTGTTCATGATCTGAAAGACACCAGAGTTGAACTTGAGTGCATACCCAAAGCTCTAGAAAGAGATGAGCAGAAGTATGTACAACTGACCTAAAGATGATTTTCAATTGTTGGATAATTATCCTTCGGCTTTTCGACCATTAGTATGCATTAATTTTGTGTCACTTTTTTCATTAATACAGGGAAAAGTTCACAATTGCTTAAACGGAGCAGATCATTCTAGAAGGTCTCATCACAAAACAAAAGCGGCTAGAATTTCTACTTGCTTTTCCTTTTCTCTCCCAATATACCCTCCCCTAAAAGAAAAATGGATACTGAAAATAGAAAACAGAAGGTAGGCAAACATGATTTAGCTTCTCTGGCTCTGGTTTTATGTCATTCTAGAAAAATAATTTTTTTAAAATCTAACATTTCAAGTCAGTTTTCACCATCAGCAAAACTGTCTTTACAAGAGCCTCGAGGATGTTCTGCCTCTAAGTACCTGAAGAATAACAAACTATAGCAATTCAGTCTTGATTATTTCAATATAAATTTTCTTCCTCCCTCCAGCTTTGTCACCTCAGCCACTGTACACCCTGAAACTAGATTTAAGCATAACTGTTTCCCATCATCCCAAACAAACAGGAAAAATAAACGATGCCTGAAGATTACACAGTGACAGGTAACCTTCAATGTTTTAACTGTCAAGATTTAAGTCAACAACCTTAATGATTTCAGTCTCACTGCAGCCCGGCAAGAAAAATCCCTATGTGGCAAATCAGAACATTCTAGATATTTAATGTATGAACTAGAGAAGACGTTAATGACTACAATATCTAACTACTTTTCTATCAGCTGTAATGCTGAGCAGTGAATACAGAAGTGAGGACTTTAGAGGTTTGCCTTGTTTTGTACTTTTTTTTCCCTCTTAAGTATTTAGGCTTTGTTTGCTTTTGGCTTGTTCAGGATGGGCTTTTTTTCCCAAACTGCTAAGTGCACAGATATCTTTAACTGCCAGCAGAACTGCGTTGTCTAAGCAGCAATGAAAGTGTCACCCACAGTTCATAAAAATCAGTTAGAAAATCTGTCCAGTACACACAATGTATTACTTACATTCTAGATACAAAAGTACAACTCCTACTTTAAGTTTGTTTGTTATCACTACCCGAAGCTTTGCTGAACCAAAACCACACCAAAAACCAAACCCTTGGTCATTCTTTGCATCAGGTAACCACAAAGGATCTGATCTTTGCTTCAGTTGATGCATTCTCATGTAAAAACTTTGGAAAATATCCCTGATTTAATAGTATTTCATATATAGAGTTCCAAACCCATTTTTAGTTTGACCCAAAAGGAAACACATTTCTTTCCTCTGTTTCTGGGCACCTTCTTTCAAGCAAGGAAAGAATAGGTTCACACGGGGACTCAAACACTACTTACACACAGGAGGAGCTAAGGCATGGTGATGCAGGCAGCATATTTAAGCTTAGGATACTTTCAAATGTGTGCAATGGGAGAGAAGGGGAGATGATGATCAACCGAGTAAGAGTTCCGCTGCAATTGCATGCATATGCAAATCTATCTGCCAGGTAGCACAGAGATTTACAGCACCGAATTCAAGCTGAGTTAAGAAAACCCTCTGCCAGCCAGCAGAAAGTTAGCCACGAGCCATTCTGAGCACACAGGACACACACAGTGCCCAGTCACCAGCAAATAAATAAACAATCACTGCACTACAGGGGCACGGATGTTTTAAAGGGATGTGAGGGAATGTACAGGCAAGAATTAATGATGGGTTCTGGGCTTCTTTAAGGTCAACCTTGGCAGAATATTTTTCTTGGAGGAGGAGTTAGTTTGACTTTTGGGGCTTCTTATTTACTAAGATTTTAGACTTACCAGAGAGATGGTTTCTGCCAGCTGCCTGAAAACTGCATATTAATAGATTTATAAAAGCCTTCTTCACACACCTGAAATCACAGCTTGTAACTGGCTCAGGAGCTAGAGGATTATAAAAGAATGCAGACAGCAGCCTTTAGGTGTGGTAGCTCCATTCAGCAAACACCGAGGAGGCCGTCCAAGCTTTTACACCCCTGCCTCAGCCTTTAATCACACACTGGAGACTTTCTATGCTGTGGAAACACGGAAGGGGATGGTAAAGGAAGAACGATAAGCAAGTGCTTCCCAGTGTGTTACTGCAGTTATCTGGCCAACAATGTTTTGAGAGCTTAGAGTGCTCTTCATTAATAACCTACCTGCTGGGTTAATTTCACCACCACACTGATAACTTATCTGTTTAACTTCACTGCTTTAGCTGGTACTACACAAACCTCTGCCCCTTCTTCACTTTGTATTTCGCCTCAGCTTTTGATCTCCTCCTGTTTTTCCTAACAATCAGAGAAAACGTGCACTTGGCAGGCCCTTGACTCACAGGTCAAGATGACGAAAAACAAATGAGAGTGCATCTCATCAGAGAATAAAGTATGCTTAAGTACTCCCTGAATGAACACTTATACAGCAAATTTTTATTACTCTTTTTTTTAATACTCAGCATTTCAAATGTTGTATTACACTGAAATCAGCAAGACTTCCACCTAGAGAGACGAATTAAAAGTGAAATACAAGTTGAAACAAAAAGAAAAAAATCTCTGGAAGCAAAACAGATTGTCCTACACAACTCCCTGGAAGAGCTCAGAAACTGAGTTTCTCAGAAGCCCCATCCAGGTGGTTGGGCTGTTGGGCTGCAGGGCTACACATTGCCCAGGACACAGGCCTCAGCTCTCTGGGCTGAGCTGAACCAAACAAGGTTCCTCTCATAACCACCCACCACTAATGTCTTTTAGTTGCTTATGATAACTTTCATTCCATGCACTGCACTCTGTTTTGAAAGGATGTGTCCCAGCCTTAAAGATGGTTCTGCTTGAGGCTAGTGAAAAAGAGCAGTTACTCTGGAGGCTGTCTCATGTTACACTGCATCAGAAGACTCCAGCATGATTCCTATTATTTACTGTTTGCATTGCCCTAGTACCTAGCAACCTCCACCATGTAGCAGTGTGGGTTTTTGGTAAGCACTGCACACGCACAAAAAAAGGCAACCTGACAGTAAAATTGTTTAAAAGATCAGCTGTGCTCAAAGCAGATTACAGAATATCTAATATCATTGCAGGCCTGAAAGACTGGGTGCCTTTCAATAGGTGCAGAAGTTCACCCAATTATTCAAAATAGGTATTCATAGCTGTGTGCACCATACCTTCTGCTGAGCTCATATTCCTTGAACTCCCAGCAAGTCTCCTGCTTAACACTGGGTTAAGGAGAGATTTTCCAATCTAGAAAAAGGGCATGCATTAAGCATTAAAGTTTGCTCATCAGAATTTATTTCCACACCAGAGCTTACAAGCAATTCAAAAAGCATTTGGTTGTCAAGCTGCTCACAATACAGAATTGCTGCACTGGTTATTTTATGGTAATTGCATAGCAGAGATCTGGCACCTTTATGAAAAAGCCACTCCCGTTTCATGAGTAACAGGAACTGCTTGCTGCAGACAAAACTGCAAATCCATTCCCTGGCTGGAATCGTGAATGCTTAGAAAGATTTTTTTCTTGAAAGGTAAACATTTCCTATTTCATGAGAAAAATAAAAGCTAACAAATATGAGGAAACTGTAAAGAAAAATCAAGGTGAGAAGTGGATAAATCCACACCTCCCATCCATCTAAGCAAAGGCAGCAGCACAGTAACACCACCAGGATACTCTGAATTAAAAGATTTGAACTTGCAACCACTTGAAAATCTACTGATTCCAGCTCCTGCTTCTGTTTAATCACACACAAGTAGCCAGGCAGCAGTAGCCTGGCTATGCATTATTCCAGCAGGAGCATTCCTCTCCATAAGCTAACTACAGACACATCGATAGCTCAGCATTTCATAAGCCCAGGCAGTTTCAACTATGAAATTCCTCACGCAGGAGAAAGAAGAAAAAAAAGAAAAAAACAAAAGTAACACAAATCCTGGCAACAAGGAAAAGCAATTTCCTTCCACTTCAAGTGTGGACAGACTTTAACACAGAAAGTAAACAACTGCTCTAGCTGCTCATTGCTGCTTTTCCTAATCTAACACACAACTGCTCTCCCAAGAGTCCAAAGAAGTTCAGACACACACACACACAAAATAGAGAAACAAAAATGCTGAAGAAAAAAGAATTTCAAATGAAGACATACATACACAACAGTAACAAAAATAGAAGAACTGTCCTTTCTTTGCTACTGTACCTACCAGAAGTGTAGGAGTTTCTAGGAGAGGCAATGGTATCTATTCTCTACATTTACATGGGGGGCACCAAAATGAGGATGCCCTTATTATCAGTTCTTTTAAGTGCCACCACGACTGTTCTACGTATTATTTTTGTTCCCCTTCCCCAATTTCTTTGGCAATAGACAGTTGCCAACAAATTACCCATCAAAACAAGGGGCCCTCATGACCATCTCAACAAAAGGATGAAGCATTAAATGCAAACAGCCACAGTCACATTCCTAGAATTGGTTTTTTCTGGTCAAGTCTCATTCAAGCTGCTACAGAAAACAAGTGAATTCAGCTCTCATTCCAACTCAGCTAGGGACATTCCAACATACCTTCGGTAGCCATGTGTGAAAACCACAGCAGAGACAGAAGGGATACATCTGCTACTTGTGGAGCAGACCTGAGATCAGAGTAGTTGTTTCCATTTCCAGAAGCAGCTACTCCTGATTAACTAACTGCTGTCAATCTGCTCCGTGGCAGCTGCCATAAAATACACTTTTTTTTTTCATATCAGCTTCTTGTTTTAAAGTTGCAGTTCCAGAGTAATTTTCAAGCTAAAATCCAAGAAGTTTTCTTACAACTATTTTGTTTAAAAGTGGTTCAGATGCACTTTTAATTGCATTTAAAATGCTTGCTTGGCATTTCAAAAACCTGCACATCTGCCAGTTTCTACTGATGGAGTTGCAGAACCACGTGGAATCTGACGACTGCTCAAATCCAGCAAGCTGACAAATGTTGATGCAACTGTTCAAAGTGATTTTACCTCTGGCCCAGTTCCCTAAGGTGGCATGAACTTTGGCTAATAGCATGTGCCATGAGTACAGGACCATCCAATGAACATCGACTCAGAAGTTTTTCTATTTTTAGTATAAATGCATAAGCACTACTGCAACATTGAAAAATGCAATCCAAAAGGATTAGGTAATACAGAACTTAGTTTCAACAGCAATGAAAAGTAATTACAATATAGCAGCACCTATACTTCTAAACCCCAACATCTTCACATTGCCCTATGCACTTCCCATCGATCTGTTCTTAACACTCTCCTTTTTGCATTTCTTTGCCTGTTAGATTCAATTGTTCAACCTGAGTTCTTCCCGAAAACAAAAGATTTCTGCTGAATTCAATTTTGCTTTCAGCAGGATGTTGCTCACCAGAAACATCTCTGCAACACTGTCAGAGTTGCTAACACCAGATGACGTTAAACAAACGGCAGCCCTCCACTGCCCAGCAATTAAAATTGATAAGAAGCCCGTGTTCTTCAGGACTTCTTTTCAAGTCTAACAGAAAGTTCTGGAATTGCCAGCCAGTGGAGTTTTTTATGGCTTTGCTTTTTATGAATGCACAGCCTAGCAGGCGATAAGTGCTTTTGTGCACTTGGCTAGTGTTTGCCCATGATCACGACTGTTGATGTGGGTTTATTGGTGTGAAAGATGCCAACAACACCCCAAGGACAGACTGGGACATTCCAGCACTTGTCAGAGAGGTGCCAATTTGCCCCTAAATCAAACATGCCACAGCAGTGCTGATAACAGCTTTAGACGCGGGTGCCAGAGGAGAGAGCAGTCAGATTGTGTTACTTACCACATCTAGAACAAACAGCCTCCAACTTCCATTGCACTTGTGACTCAGGGGGTAAGAAGGCTAAAAACCTTATTTATGATAGAGCTGTCGGCCAGCCCCTGATGCCACTGCATTCACGCTTATCCAAGGGTGCTGAAAGCAAAGCGCTCCAAGGTACCAGAGCAGTACCGGGGTAAACTCAGAAGCACAGACTGGCGACCTACGTATATTGTCACTTCATCCTAGAGGCCAGAAGTATTCCCACGGCACTAGATGATGTAAGGACACACAAGGCATGGAGATCCCTGCCCTAGAAGATCATGCTGTAGCACACAGCAGTGCATCTACCCAGTTAGGTGCAGTCACAACCACTGCCAGGCTCTGGTCCCAGTGCCAGCCAGGATTGCTGGTGCCTACCTATGCTAATAAGCCCTTTGCCAGCACAGGCACCACCCTGCACTGCTGCAGCTATCGAGCTTTTGGGCCAGAACCAGCTCACAGCCCGCCAGTTGGCACAAGTGCGGGGTTTGCACATGCATTCCCTCTGCCTCCATGCTTAACACAGCTTTACCCAGGCTGATCTAGCAGGCACAGCTCCGCTGTAATCCACACCTAGGTCTAGGAGAGCAGCGGAGACACATCCTCAAAAACCGTCTGGATCAGTATCAAATTTGGTAGAGATACAAAGTGGAGAGAAGGTTACAGCCAGTAAATCTCATGGTTTCATTCAGGTCCATGGGATGTTGATGGAGCTCCTCTTGTCCACTCCTCTTCTGTAAATGAATACGAGGCAGCCAGTAACACTGATTTGGAGGAGTTAGGAGGAAGAAGTGAATTTACACATGGTCCTTATTCCTTATTGTCTAGGCTATTTTCCTCCACTTCATTCCATGAATTCAAACTTATTTCAGCTCATTACTACAAAGCAGTCACTTTACACTTCGGGAAAGAAAGTGCACATTGCCTGGCTCTCCCATGACTATTTATCTTCCTTGCATTGCAAGAGCAGTGTTGTTCCTACAATGATCCTGTAAAAACCATTTCATTCTTCCCCTACATTCATCACAAGATAAGGAAAAGTGAAGAAACTGCTTTCATTAATATGCCATATCCTAACTATTTGGAAAACCACTTATTCGAAGCAGAGTTCAGCTACTAAATACCTTTTAAAAGACATGTCCTATAATAGCAGTTTTATTTTCCAAGGTATGTGCTAATATCAGTGCAGCCAAATTTTATTCTGGTTAATCATTTTCTGCCTATGGGATGCTTCACTTCAACTGAGTTAATTTCTGCCTTCAGTTCCTGTCTTGCACAAGTTTCCCATGGCTGTGCTATTTCACAGCCACTGGTGACTAAAATTCAACAGAATGCAAAGTCTCTTTTACACATCAAAATGCCTGAGATGTAGGGAGGGCAGGGAGCAGGCAAAAGAGGCACCATATGAAAGAACAGCGACAATGAAGCGTGCTTCAAACTAACAGACGTGTTTGAGGGGGATGGAGAGACGTTGCACTTCCAAGGAACACACAGCACCTCACTTTAGCAATCAGACAGAAGCATCACCAGATTGTGTTTGTTACAGGGAGGCAGAGGAAACTAAAGAGACACATGGCTGCGGGTTTTGACCAGCTTACATTGACTGCTAGCACACACTGTATAAACAGACTGATTTCCTCAAAGTACTCAGAAACAGTTTGATTACTTACCAAGTCATTTCCAGCAGAATTCCTCAAGAAAAGAATCCCATGGCATTTTGCATATATGATTTCAATAACAACAAACGCAGATCATGTACAGGTTTCCTGAAAAAAGCACTGTTTCTTTCAAGAGAAAGGCATCTGACAGAAAACTTTCCTCAGAAAAAGCAGACAGCCTCAGCACAGGCTAAAAGCTAGGATCAAACCCTGCTTGAATGTTATCTCCACTCTTTCATGTAAGAGGTGTAAGCAGGTGTCCCTTTACTCCTACAGGTACAATCCACTGAAAATTTCTAGAGGTTACACTCTTCTCATAGTACACCACATTTTCCCAGTCAGTTCAATTTTTCTATTTTACTTTACAGAAGAACTTGATAGATGTGTAATGTTTCCTGCTAAAGCCACAAAAAAAAAAGACTGCCACAGAAGCCATCAAGAGATAACCTCTGTTTGAAAACCAGAGTGCAATAAGCAGTTCATGCACCCAAGAAGGGTCGGCATCAGCACAGAACACCTACAGCCTAGCATGTGCTGCAAAACCTGCAGGACATCAAAGCCCTGTTTTCGCCCTCATTCTTGTCACATTTTTCTCATTTCTGTGGTTCAAATATGTAGTTGCCCAAATAACATCATGTCATAAAATTAAATAAAATCTACAAAGAGCTGTTTTGAATGAACAGAACGATGAAGGCATACAATTGACATGACTGTGTAACACTTAGATGTCTGTGCCTCTCTTACTTTACATGCTGTTGAAACAGGATGCTCAGACAGCTTAGTGCTAGAGTGCTGGATGACCTGTTGACACAGAAAACATCAAGTGAGCAGGTTTATTTTGTGTGAAGTGCTGAGATAGCCAATTATCAATAATTTCTGGGTCACAGCTAAGATAACAGCATACAATCACATGAAGTTTACTCACACTACAATAAAGCAATACGTGTTTAGTTATTTACTCATTGTCAGGTTTGACCACATTTTAGTGTCTTCTAATACTGGACTGAAAAACAAATAGCCTCAACTAGATCTATATTAGGGAAAAAAAAATAGGACCTTATTTGCTGAAGTTTGCAAAGATCAGATGAAGCCATTGTACAGAATACAAACACCACTGATTATTAACAGGGTCAGCACAGGACATTCTCTATTTCTTGAAGCCACAAGATCTTTGCTCTTGTCTCTTCCCCTATCCCCACTGCCCTGCACAAATAATCGGGCAGAGGCATTTGAAGGGTGTAAGAATGAGATTAGCAGCAGCAACCATTTCCTGCATTCATTCTCCTTTGCTCTACTTGTCAACATCCGTACAAGAGAGGAGGCACCTTAACTTCAGCTGCGGTGCCCTCCAGCTTGTTGTGGAAAAGAAGACTCCAGCCAATTCCAGCTCATTTTTAGATGACATGAGGAAGGGGGTAGCTGCTGCAGGAACAGATTATTTGAAGGTAATTCCTTACTCTGCAGAAAGAAAATATATTCACTACAAGGACCTCAGCCTTTGCTGTACAATTGGTGAGCAAGAAGTCTGTAATCCTTGCCTCTGCTTTTAAACCTGGTGTCTTTGGAGAGAATCCAAGGAAGTTACCTGGTGGGTGATTTACATTCTGTCCTCAAACTGTGACCCAATTTTCTCTACCCTCCAACCCACATAGAAGTATGCAATATTAGCACTGCAATGAAAAAATATCGTAAAATATTGAAGTAATTTAGAAGTATCCCTGAGATTTGAGGAATTCATTGTAGGTTTGCAGAGGAAACCAGCAACTTCTGAGCACTGGATTTCTACATATCCAAGCCTGCCCAGTTTCCCTGTGTCAGCTCCAGCTGTCTGACAGTGAGCAGCTTATTGCAAGGGTGACCACACTCCTGGCCTAAACAAAGGGGACAAGTCTGTGTCCTTGCCCAGTCTAAAACACATGCAAGTAGGGAGCAACAAAGGGAAGACCACTAATTTTTAGAAATCTACAACAAAACTTCTGGCGAGATGGTAAAAAAACTGCATACAAATGTTATGGGATTTAACATATTTACTATAGACAACAGTCACTGGGACAAACTGAAAGTTCATACAGAATTATCACTGTAAGATGTAAGTGTTTCAGAAAAAAAAAGCCTTAGTTTAAGTGAAATAATTAAAAATTATTTCTACACATCTTGTGTACAATGCCTGGCAAAGTAGTTTTAATTGTCCCAATTTTGGAGATGGGTAGATGCAAGTTTTTCCCTTTGCTAGTTGGTCCTTACCTTTTACCTTTACTAATTGCTCCCACTAGAAATCAAGCAGCTGTTCACATAGCTAAGTTAAACACATTATGATAAATTCTTAAGAATCAAACTAAATATTACTCCAACAAATGTATTATATTTCTTATTATTGCAAAAGAAAATGTATGCTCTATTTTTAGGGGGACGCGTTAAGAGTAAAATTAATAGATTATGATCAAGAGCACAACTTGTTAGGATAAACAAAGATATTTTCTACTATTCTAAGATCTTAGTTCACTAAAAACAGTATATTTCTCATTTGAAGCAAATAATAGTGTAGTTATATAACAAAGCATTTACTTTTTAAATAACCTCAGCAGAATGCAAACAGGGATTTTATAGTTAAGAGTAAAAAATTCAGTTTTCTATTACAAATGGGACAAAACTGTGTTGTTGAATGAGGTCTCATGAGTCCACTGGCATAGCAAAACATATGCGAGATGCATGTTCCTACTGAGAGCTTTAATACGAAATTCAAAGATCCATATCAATATTTGCAGAAGCAGAGGAAACTTAAAAGGATCCAGAAGCCCTGTCCTAGGTTTATTTTTACTTCGGTTAACATTTTTCATAGAATATTAAATCATCACGTTGATTGTGAAGAACATACGAGAAAAAATAAAAATACCTACACTGGGCACTTTGAAAGGAATATCTAAATGCCACCTAACAACCTGCAGTATAATTTCCTATTTTGGGCAGTTTATCGCTTTCAAAGTGATAAAATTCCAGGGCTGCAGACTTGGTGCTTGATGAATTCCTTGCAAAAGAACCGGACATTTTTTTCTTAAACTCAGAAGAGATTCAGTCAGTTTTGAGCAAATGTGTGTTCATTATCTCACACAACTGGCAGTTCTGACACTAAAGCAGCTCAGAGGAAAAAAACCTGGCTTTTGTCACAGTGGTTGTACTAAGCTTTAATAAATCATTGGCTTCCCCTGTGCCTATGTTCTATTGTAATGTTTCCAGGTTCCACATTTTCTGTTGTAAAGTGTGGTTGTTAAGGAAGGAAACTACCATTTAGGAAATGTGGGTCAGTATTTTTGGGGTTTGTGAGGTTTTGTTGTTGTTTTGGGGGTTTTGATTGAGTTCTGGTGTTGGAGGGTTCTTTTGTTTCAAACTACTTACACTATATTTGCACGCTTAACTCAGACCCTGCTTTGCACTGTGTGCAATTTCCTACAGCTCCTTGAACATAGAAAACAACAGTTATTTTACTATTCTGTACCATGAAGTAGGAAAAAGAAGAAGAAAGTCCCTATATCCTCAAAAATTGGTCATGTCAGACAAGGGGAAAAGCTAACACCAAGCACCTCTCTGGTCCTCCAGGTATGCAGTCTGGAAGCCAGAGAAAACTCTTGATTTTGAGCAGCTTTAGAATTTTCTATATAAAAAAATAATCACTGTCTAAAAAGATATGGTAAAATTTATAATAAATTTGATTACTAAAGCATTGAATATTCCCACTGTTATTATCTATAGAGAGACATGAATATACTGTCACATATATATCTTCCTAGTAGGAGGTAAAAATACCTCAACTACTCCTGTAGCAGAGCCTTGCAAACGCCTGTGCTCCCCCATTACCACGACTGGTATTATAATGGCTCTCACAGGCCATTATGCCAGATGAAGCATGACTGCACAAGGAGGGTTAGTACCTCACCCAAAAACTCGCCAGTCTCCTCATTCTGCTGTAACTCAGCCTCCCCACCAGGTTTATTTGCATCTGGCAACTCTCCAAGACATTTGAGACACGTTGGACCTCTTGTTGGCAGGCAGAAAGCACCTTGCCCACAACAAGACACTATTTTCCATCTGGAGCTGAATGAGCAAGTGTTCACAGCTTTTGTGTTCAGCTGCTAATGCACATTAAACAATCTATTAACACACCAAATTAATGAGGTACTGCCAAGTTTAAAGTCAGCTAAGCCCTGTGCACAGCTCCCTACAGCATGTGTTGGCACCGCTGTTTGTAACACATCCAGCGCTCAGGCATTTGGAGCTCAGCCTAATTAGTTCACTGCAATTGAATCTCAACTCTAGCCTTGATTCAGCTGCAATGAAAGTTTTGAAAGAGGCCTATCTACACAGCCTTGCATGTTTTTTCCCTGGCACTTGAGGAGCCAGGGCAAGGAAATGTGCCAGAATTGCCCAACCAACCATTTGACAGAGACACAGAAATGTGAATACTGCACTTCCGCGTTTTCTTAAGATCATTCCTGTGCAACTTTTAAAGGTAGGATAATTCTTTTCCTGGAGGAAAGCAAACATGAGAGAAGGACTTGAAATGTCATACTGGAAGTTTGATAGGAAGAGAGAGAAGGCCTATCCCAGGAAAGCCGGCCCAAATTGAAAAAATGCATAACTTCTATGTGTGCATTTTACAGTTCTTTGTTTCTCCACTGCACACAGCCTGTCTTCACTGAGCATTAGTGTTTTCCACTTTACAGTCTTCTGCTTCCACTGGTTATTAGAAAACCTAAACATCAGCACAATTACAAAGCCTTTTTCCTCCCCACAGAATTTCCTCGACTCAGTGAATTTTTTTTCAAGTAGCCAACCATATCCCACTATGCACTTCAGAACAGAAATTGGATTTTCCCAATTATTGTTACAGGTGCCTTCAAAAGGCATTTTAGTTAGAAGATACCTAGCTTTTCACCTTTCTTCCCTTTCAACGATCAAAATACATTTCCACAATAATTTCATGCAGCAATCACTGAACATGCAAATAATGCAAAGATGGTGGTTTCATCAAAGTGGCTTCCAGGTGTTATTTACTAGTGTTGGTATTGAGAGGATCTGGTTTCTCACGCTGCTTTTCTTTCTGATGACAGCCAATTACTAGGTAAATGTGGATAATTTTTTTTTTATTATTTTTTTAGCCAATTATGCAGTTATTTGTATCTGCATTTCTTGACTTAAGAACTTCTACCGTCCCACTGGGAGACAGAAATGGGAATCCGTTCTGATCTCTAACTACACTGTCACTGGAGGTCTTCATGGCACAAGCTTGGATTGGTCTCAGTCACAAGACAGCCAGACAGCCCACAGCAAAAATGAAACTTCTGACAAGTTATAGATTGGGAAACAGGGCAAGAGTGGGAAGCTCTGTACTGGCCAACCCAAAAAATACTATTTCAATCACACAGGTCACAAAGAAGCACCTGCTCACAATGTTTTAGCTAAGGGGCTGCACTGAATCATGCAGAGAATAAGGAGCGAACAACAAAACCCTTATGTCACTTCTCAGTCTCACCTGCATCCAAAAATCTGCCAGGAGCCCAAGCTTCAGTATCTGGCTGATCAGCAAACAGGGCTGCCCCTGCAGCAGCAACTCCTAAACACGAGCACACTGTCTTAAACCCACAACCAGCTATGACAATGGGCAGGCCAGTGATCATCCCTCCTTTCTGGGAACACCTCAAGTCGTCTTTCCAATCCCTTTTCCTCTCAGATAAAACTGTTACCAAGTACATTGACAGATACAAAGTGTTAGGCTGCAATGATGTTCTATCTACTGCAAATCAGCTTCAACTAAACTACCTCGGCCTTGATGAGACAAAAAAAGCTAAACTGGGGTCTTCCTGCTATTGACAGCAGCAAAAAGAATATGACCATGGTCAAGTCATATTTCTTTCCTTTCACTTAGAAAAGCCATGCTTACTTTGGAGGATTTATGTCTCCTTTTTTAAAAACAGAAGTAAGAATCCTAAAGTCTGATTTCAAGCCACAAAAATCCCTAAACATACAAATGTTCATGTCAAAACCACAGCACTTTGGTTTGCAACTCTTTTCAGTCTCAAGGAAAAGTCATGTGTGAGCATGTGCACACATTACTTATTTTATGGATCTTTTTTCCTCAACAGTTTACACAACAAGTATGAACCAGTAGGTTTGGAAGTATGTTTGCAGAACATCTGGAAACATGGCAAAACCAGAATTTTAAGTTGGAGTTATGCTTTTTTCTCACCATGTAATGTATGTAAAGAGCACTGTGTAAACACTGCATTGCCTGTAATAATTGATTACTGTGAGTCCTGATTCAGGCAGTTGGAATATTCTATCTACCCTCACTTCCTATCTTTGTGTGCACACACATGCAGCCGTGCTTCTGAGAGTTTGCCTGTTTCCAGAGACCAGTTTTCCAAATCCCAACCACTGGCCAGTCCAAGCTTATGTAAACAACTTGGGATTCGAACAAACTCAATGACAACCATTGCTGATTAAACCAAACTTTATACAAAGGCAAAGTAAATTGAACCAGGTACAGGCATGCAGAGATAAGATAGAAGCAAGATTATCTTGCATGGCAACAAAGGAGAGCTGCCACAATAGAACAAACCAATGGTCCATCAGTTTCCACATTGTTCCCTCTGGTTACAGCCAACACTTCAAAGAACTCAGGGAGTCAACACTGCCAGAAGTCATTATTTGCCATACCAAGAACAAGAGAAATCAGTTCATAACTTCAGTTTCTTTAGGCACATTTTAAGGTGTTTATTTTAAAATTAAGAGAGTGAGAAGAAGATCTTCCCTTGAGCACTTAAATCTAAAATAATTCTTTTTAGCATCTGACAACTTCACTTATTCTTTACAGTCGTTTCCAACACTGGGGCAGCACCCAGGGATTTCAGCAGGCCACTGTGAGGGCAGAGTTTAATTTTCTTTTTCCACCTCTCCTCACAGAGGCTGAAAAAACTTGATTTGTTAAGGCTGCAGAACATATCACCTCTCAGAGCTGCTCTCTCAAGATGCATTGCTGTGATAAGTGTGATAAGATGCCCTAGCCTGGAAGGTCACCGAGAACAGTGGCGCTCAGTCATTCCCTGACTCTGACAGCCAAGGCGGATTTGGTGGCTCTGGCAGGACATTGCCATCCCTACAGCCATGCCACAGGGCAAGCTCTTGCTTGCCAAGTCCGAGTTTCCGAGCAACTACCAACTGTGTTTGCAGAAGCCATGCATTTAAATCCTCAGCCATCAAGCACAATTTACTTGCCCTGGTAAAATTAGGTGTATGTATACTGTATGCTTCACCTATTTAAATGAAACTTATTACAAAATCAAACCAAGTCAAGTAGCTGAAGTAAGAGGTTCTATCATCTCCACTAGTACTTTCAGGTAGGTTTTTTGAGTGGTAAATTAATAGCTGATTAGCCATTCCTTCTCCCCCAGAGGCTATTTCCCCAGGTTTCAAAAATCTAGTATAAATGACGCACAGCAACTCATTTCCTGTTCTGCTCACTTGAGATGTTTCTCCTCTTTGGTGTGAGCAAATAAGAAAAATTCTTAGAAAAGACCTGTCTAGAATTTAATTGATTTAATCAGAGACTGGGGTGTCAAATTACTCTGGAAGACTGAAAACATCAAGAGAGAGAATATACATTTTGCATAGTGGAAAACAGGTATTTCAGACACCTTTTGAAAGAAATAATTCAGAAGAAAACAGGTCATTGGCCTCACCTGTGCAAGACAACCAGATTCCATCCTTTAAACCAAGGGTACGTGAGGGCTGTATTTTGCTGTTCTTCACTGCTCACCAGAACGTACAGAAATTAAAACAATATGAAACAAACTTACCAGTCTAGAATCTGTGGATTAAAGCTCAGTGTTCAACTTCTCTTTCCTAAACATATAATATAAAACCGAGGAAAATCAATCCTGAGTATCAGTTCTTAGCTATTAGTATTCTACATACCACTGACTAAGATTCCTGAGCAGGAAAAGGGTGTGACAGGCAATCAGTAGATGTAGCTCTTATCGCTTGATAAACAGAGTTTTAACAACCAGCCAGAGATGCAGGTCCAGAGCAAGTTACATGGACTATTCCAGGAGTTGTTTCTAACAATTCTAATAATTCCAGCGTATAATTAAGAACACGATCACACACTCTACACCATGCCGAAAATAGAGAATTAAGCCTCCAGTGCTTGTTGCTCCCATCACTGGGCTAGACCTTGGCCAGAGCTCTCTACTCAGCTTAGGTCTTTATGCCCTGATTTAACACCACTCCCGTTTCCTTTCCTTCCCCTCTTAATATTTAGGACATCGACCGAGACCTCCCAGGCAGCTGAAAGCCCCCGGAATAAAGTGGGAGGCAGACAGCAGAGGGAGTCAAAAAGACAACAGGCAAATGAGTTCAGTTTCTTAAACTCGTTTGGGCAGGAGAGACAAAAACCAGGGTTTTACCCCAAGGTAAAACCCAGCTTAGCATTCTATGAATGACCGTTTGTATGCCGAAAATAGAACAATCGAGTACTTCCTCCAGTGGCAAAGAAGCACATGCACACCTCTGTGTGTGTGTGTTATGACTCCAAGTCCTTTCCAGCTCTGCACTTCATCCCTTGTAACCAACTCTCTGCACAGAGCAGGTCCCGTGCAGATGCTGACACACAACAGCTCCTCTGAATCAGACAAATCTGCCTTGCCAGTTAATTTTAGTAACAAACTTCTGCTCTGTAGCAACTATTCATCTGCCAATACTCAGCACCTGGCTGGTAGGGATTGTACTCCAAACAGAGCATTCCTTGGCGCAGCAGAAAGTTGTTGGGGGAGCTCAGAAAAAGAGTTGGAGAAGCATGGACCAAAGATCAGTAACTTAAGCCATGATTTAACGGGCACAAAAGCTTATGTTCCACAAAAAGAAGGAGAAAGTGGAATGGCTGAGAATAGTACAGCCTCAATTCCCTCTGCTGGTGGGAATCAGAGGGAGGCTGCCTGAATGGTACTTGTAGATTGCCTTGCAAGAAACGTACAACGGTGTCAAGTACCCTCTTCTGTCTCTTCAGCGCCCTAAGGAATTTGAACAACGCTTAGTAAGAGGCTTGAGAATATTTACTGTCACTGTCATTCCTCATTGCGTCAGAAGAGTTCTGGATAGAGGGGAAATGCTGGGGCTAGCGCTTACACCATGGGTGTGTGTTGTGGGGAGACAGGCAATGACTTACACATATTACAAAATGTTAATTCTTGCACAGGTACAATTGATCCATACTGCTAACACTTGCACAAAAAAAAAAAAAAANAAAAAAAAGAAGTTAAAATTCCAGCTAGGACCTTAAGTAGACAAAGGAATATAACCTTGGGTTTTGTTCTTCAGAGTTTTCCTAGTCTCGCTGTTAGGATTTAGACAAGATTAGTTAAGATATTGAAACTAGTTTACTGTCCCTTCTATACATAATTTGAGACACCTGAAAGGTCAGAAACCATAAGAGATGGCTGCCCAAACCTCCTTTTTAGCAGGGAAAAAAAAAAAAAAAAGGAGCTCCGATTCTTGAAAGTGTTTTACGTTTTTCAACCACAGCTATTAGGCACTTCATAATTACAGCCATTACTCATTTTCTCATCTGATGGTACTATCATAACGCTAAAGAGAATGGAGCCCACAATCATCTCAGCAGTTGCATACAGTCATCCCCCAAATTACACACACTCAGAGGACAGCTGTTTCCCCTCCACGAAAATAAAGTTGGTATCACTTAACCTGACGACCCAAACACTCCAGAATCCTCAAATGTGGAACAGAAGCACAAAATCCTGAACTGACTTTAGACAACAGTTACTTAGAAATAGAACTTAAAATCAGAATACAATAATTAAATCATAAAAACTGACTTTGGTGTCTTTTGTCCTAGGATTTTGACCACAAAATGCTTTTCCCTCCAGCTGTTGGAATAAGCTTATATACACGTAATGGAATATGTACACACATATGTTTGTGCATGAATACAATAAACACGCACCGCGTTCCTACCTGGCACGTTTAACACACTACACTTAACATTCCTACATTTAACACACGCCAATGGCCCGAGGGTCACGCAAGCCTTCAGCAACAGCTCGCTGGAAAGGCACTGATTTCTCACGGAGGCACTTGTTGGGACGCTCGCACACCACAGACCTACCACTTGCTGGCTGAGGTTTGACACTGCGCTTTATAGACAGGATTACAGGCAAAGCAATTTTCAACCTGCCCGCGGTTAAACAACACCCTCCAAACGCCATCTCCTTCCTGTCGTAACGGGTAGCACAAGGAGTTAGAGCCAGGGGCAACAAAAGGGGCGACGAGAAGGAGCATCACCTGTTTCTCATCCTCCCCTGACACGGCTGCAGCACTGATAATTGATAGCACCTGTTCGGTAGCACCTGTTCAATTAGAAACTGCTGCTGTGCAGTGAGCATCGGCATCACACAGATGTCACTGCGTGAAAGCAGGAGTCATGCATCAAAAATTAATAAAGAATGAGTGACACTGCTGCCTACTTCATTTCCACGTTCAGTATGGGCAATTTATTTCAACTCCCCAGGCAGCCTTCTGAAGAAAATTACCTGAAACCAGCTCCGGCTCTATCTGATGGGTACACCTTAGGGCTCCTGACCTGAGATACAGCGTTTCTGCTAACTAAAAAGGGAAACTTGCTCCCGGAGGATGACTTTTGTTTTACTTCACATCTGTGCGGAAAAAAAACCCCCAAACCACCCGCAGCCCAAAGGACCGTATCTGCACGATGTTCAATCCGGAGCACCGGGCTTGTCAGGAAGGCTCCGGGCCCGAGGGGCCGCCGGGGCTGCCGCTCTGCCGCCTCCGGAGAGAGGACGAGCGCCGTGAGGGGCGCGGGGAG
This sequence comes from Platysteira castanea, assembly GCA_013397175.1. Taxonomy (NCBI): domain Eukaryota; kingdom Metazoa; phylum Chordata; class Aves; order Passeriformes; genus Platysteira; species Platysteira castanea. Next base: position 213,043 of record VYXC01008336.1, read on the forward strand.
GGGGCCTGGCGGCAGCGGTCCCTCGGAGTGCGGGTTGAGGGCGGCCCCGGCACCCCCGGCACCGACGGGGCAGCGCTCCAGCGGCAGTAACGGGAGCGCGGAGCAGGTGCCCGGCGGCAGCGGGGCGGTACTCACACGGTGAAGTGGTACACGAAGCACTTCCACCCCGTGGGCCGCTCCAAGAAGTTGTAGACCCTGCCCTGGACGCTGCTGCGGCTCAGCAGGGGCTTGCGGAGGCTGTAGATGGAGACGCGGGGGTCCAGGCTGACGGGGGGCCGCGGGCAGTCGGCGCTCACCACCACCACCTCGCTCCGCAGGCGCGGCGCCCGCTCCCGCTCCGGCGCGGGGCTGCATCCCGCGG
>VYXC01008337.1:0-28313 GCA_013397175.1 Platysteira castanea
ACACAGCCGGGGCACACACAGCAGGGGAAGAGCAGCTGCCTTTCCCAAGCATGGTACACAACAACACAGTTCCCTCTCCAAAGGCAGGGAAGTGCTGCTGCTGTTGGCAGAGGGATGAACTGAAGCACTTCTGTAGTGTCAGCCGTGAACGTTCCTCCTGGTGTCCTCAGGGCTGAGCTGGCACAGAGCTGGGGAGAGCCCTGGAGTCAGTGCCTTGTCCTTGGATAGCCTGGGCTGAGACCTGCTCGCTCGCTGTGCCAAGGCAGAGACTTAATCAAGTTGGACATGGTGTGAAGAAGGTGTTATTCCCTGCAGAGCTTCATGAAATAAGGCCTTAAGGCAACAGTGCTGTGCATATGATACAGACTGGAAACCTGGAGAGTGAAGAAATATTCCAAGAGTGGGTTCTCCCAGCCCTCCAGACACTGGTCCTGCTGCTGCTGAAAATCAAATGTGGTGTTATCCTGATCAGTTCTTTAGCAGGAAGCAGTGGGAAGAGCAGAGCTTCTTGAATTAATTGGAGATTTTATTATGAAAACAAAAGAGTTTATACTGTGCATAAAAAAATTTTCATTTTTGTGATGCATTCTTTTCCAGAGCTTCCCGAGGCTGTTGCTAAGATAGGTAACTGTTAACACCTTTATATTGCTTTAATTCATAGTCTCCAGACAAGCTTCTTAGGCTCAGACTATGGGAACACAAACCTGTGTGTGATTCAATGTAAATGCACAAGTGTCAGCAGTTAATGGGGTAAATTAATAGTTAATTGGACCACACATGTACAATTAGTTCCAGGTTCTAGGATGAAAGTAAAAAATACTTCTCTTCTAAAAGAAAAATTGCAGTTATTAAAGAATTCCCAACATGTTGTAACCAAACCCTGGGCTTCTCTGTCTCACAAAGCCAAAGGCCAGAAGCTGCATCTGCCCAGGCTTCACCAGGGGTGGCATCAGGCTCCTGGGCAGCACGGGCAGAGCTCTGCTGAGCTCATCCCACCACATCCCATATCCCAGGTAAAGCTTTGGGCGTTTGACTCTTTGAAGCTCTGCTGAAAGGCTGCTTGTGGAGTGAAGGTCTCCCTGGGTGTGTGGTGGGTGCTGATGGCCGTGCCTCCCTGAGCAGGAAGTTTGGGGAAGCTTCAGACAGGGCAGTGATCTCCCTTCCCTCTGGATCATCTTCCAGTCACACAGAGGGAAATCCCTCCTGGCACTAGCTCAGCACCACTCTCCTCATGGAGTGCTCCCTGGTGCCATGGCTCCTGCTGGCCCCCAGCAGCCCTTCTCCAGGAGCAGTGGCCAAGCTGGTGTTTGGAGGGCTAAGAATGCAAAAAGTGAATCTCTATGACCTAAACTGCTGAACTGCAGCCCAGGGAGGGCCCCTGCATTAACATTATATCTCTATTTTAAGTGTCAGGAATGTGGCCTTTGCTGGAAGATCAATAGAAATACAGGAGGAGTATTTTCAGTTTTGCATCCTTCATTCATCATCATCTTCATTACTTGCCCTGCTTGTGGGGCTGCCCCCAGCCAAGCAAGAGAGACACAGTCTGCCATTCATCTGTTCTCTCTTCTCTGAGGTGCAATCCACTGGTCCTTCCCTGCAGCCTGGGCGGTGTGAGGAGTGGTTTGTGCCAGGAATGCTCTCTCCAGGTGGAGCAGTGCCCTGGCAGAGACGGGAGCGCTGGGCAGGGGTGCAAGCCTGCCCTTGCTGGGGAAACCAAGTGCACTGAGATACCCACGAAGGGCAGACTTTTTGCCACAATTTGTCACCACTGTTGGTATTAAAATGTAAATGAGGAAAGCAGAGTGGAGGGAGGAAGTCAGGAGCGCTGGAGCCATGCAGCGACTCCGGGCTGGAAGCTCCTTGCCTGCTAATGAGGCGTGAAACACCACGCGGTTTGTGCAAGGCACAGCTCAGGAATGGATGGAGCTGGACAGCTCGTCTTCACACAGAAAGCAAAGTGGCAACTGTGAATTAAAGAAGTGTGGGTTTAAAAAAGGAATCAAACCAGTGTTACGGGCAAAACCAAACTGGGTTAGGAAAACACCTAACGGAGAGTAGCCTTACTGAGGCTTAAAAGGCTAATGCTGTCCTCATCAGAGCAAATCCACCAGCTGCATTTGGGGGAGACTTTCTTTTACAGACAGGATGGTTCCTGCTTGCCTAAAGTCCACATCTGTCCTACCGCTGAGCACCTCGGGGTGAGCTGACACTTCCTCATAATCTACCTTTAACAGCAGCTAAGAGAGCTGAGGGAGAGGCCAGAGATATGTATTAAACTGTAGACAGCTTTTAGTAGTTCATAAATGCCTTTTCAATGATAACTTGGATCAGAGGGTCAGAGAAATGGAAGGAATCCTGTGATTTTGTTCCTCTTAGGGTGCACCAAAGGCAGGCTCTGAGGGGACAGCCATTGCACCTTGGAACTCGCAGGTTAATTGAGTGCTGCTGTTTTAGGCCATATTTTTTCAGTAAACACACATCAACTCTGAAGATCTTAATTAGAGTCTTTGGAAAAACCCAATATGCTATAATTCTTCCACTGAGGTCTATATGGAAAACAAGGAACATATTTCAAATGCAATGGCAACAAACAAACAAGTGTGCATAGCCCCAGTCTACAGACCCACTACACAAACACACACTTCCCTAATATGCTTGCTTAGGCTTTACAATCTGTTTATTAATTCGTGAGTAGACTTGATATGCCCTCTGGAAAAAATACTAAAATAATATCTCTCAATTGGCTTCACTGTTAGCATGCCTCTAATTAAGTAATGTACACCTCCACTCGCTATTAAACAGTTCCATGATTTTTAACACCAGTGTTGTTTGGTGCCAGCTATAAAAAATTTTAACAGCTCTCCTGTTACCACTCTTCTCCTAAGTACATGAAAGTGGCTTTACATATTTGACCTCTCCCTTCCCTGCTCCCACATTTTTAACCCTTCTTTCCCACTGCAGAGAGGAGCTGAAGCGTTGAAGGTCTCATGGAGATTGCCTCCCTGCTTGGCACAGGAATTTCCACCAGCCTGCCTCTGAGGATGGAGCCCTCTGGGCTTCCCCTGGGACTGCTGGGGACTGTCTGAGGAGCACAGTTCTGATTCTGTGAGGAAAACCAACCCGTAGAAGTAAATCTGACGATCCATAGCAAAAACCAGGAGAGATGCTACGGCAGCATTTGTATGCCAGGAGCTGTCAGCCTGGCACTAAACTATCACTTTAACTCCAAATAATACAGAAACCCTTTAGCCACCCCACAGCCTAACTCCCAGTAATCTCCAGCAAAGAAAGAGCAAATCCATGGGATTATTTTCCTTTTCAAGGTAAGCAGGATAATGTACTCAGCTGGAGTTGGGCCACGAGGCTGACTAATCTGGGGATGAGGCACACCCTGCAGTTAAGGAGAGACCGAGGCTCAGGTGCATCCATCCAAGAATCACAAAGTGACCCCCTGGCCCAGTACTGAACCAATGGCCAACAAAAAACCTCATCTGGAGGAAAATCTGCTATGTCTTGACCAGTTTGTCGTGGCCAGTTAGCCAAGGAGGACCAAGGCAGTTACAGCACAGCGTGGCTGATGAGGCTGCAGAGGCCACAGGCTGGAGGGACCTCTGGGCCATGAGCATTGTGTGTATTTTCCTCTTACAATTCACAGATAATGAAAATTCTGATTTTTACCCGTAAGTTAAAGAAAGAAAAACAGATCTGTGCCCTGTCCACAGGGAAAGCACAGGCAGGTAAGCAATTTCTTCTGCCCACTCCAATGCCATGGTCATACTGAGTGCTGTTAGCAATTCTAGTCTGGATCATTCTCAAAACATCCAAATGTCTGATCTCTAAATCCAGCACTGTGTGATCCCAGTGAACAGGTCAGAGCAATGATTGCCCCGTGGAGGCTGCTGAACACCCTGCTCAGAATCCTGCCCAGAGCATGCCGAGTGGGAGATGATGCTAGCAGAGCGGGAGCAAGGGGAAGGTGCAGCCTGAGCCCTTCTCCTGTAGCCCCAGGCATCAGCCCTTCTTGGTCAGTAGCTGCACTTCTGCAGCAGCTACTGGATCTGTGAATGATCTTACCTGTCTGTGAAATCCTTTGTAACATCCTGGGAGTGTCACAGTTTAACAGTGCAAGTGTGAAAAACCCTCCTCCTGTTCTCAGCCCTGACAAAGTCTGGCAGGAGCTGAAAGCATGTGAAATTAGATCCTGAAAGCCTTTTGCCAGCAAACCAGCATCCATCCACCCCAAGCAGCAGTCCCAGGCTCTCTGGTCAAAAGCTGCAAATGGCTCATGGCAGCTCTGTGCAAAATTACTTGTCCTGGGAGTTATCAAGCTATGCCACATAGGACGTACACCAGATCCTGCCTCAGACCTATGGAGTGTCTCTGTGGCCTAAAAACAATTTTTCCTGCGTAGTTTTCACTTCCCAAGATAAGGGGAGCTTAGTGTCACAGCACCTGTCATGACACTGCTTGCATTTGCTGCCTGCTGGCCTCATGCAGGAAGGCTCACCGGTGAGCCTGTCCTGGTACAGCTCTGCCTGTGCTGCTTCCCAGAGCTGCTCCCTCATCAAATTATCTTCTGAAGTGCACACAGGTTTGTCTCGGCAAAGGAGCTCTTTGGAGGAGAGCCAACAGATGGGGATGATCGTGCAGATGATCAAGGGACCTACACCGATAAGCAAACGAGGGCGCAGGGATACGGAGCAGCACAGGCCCGGACATGTCCGTCAGGATTCCTGAGAGGTCACTGGAACAGCGAGGGGCTGTCACACCTGCCAGGGATGGCACTCGTAAATCACAGCCACCTGTGACAGCCGGGAGGTGTAGCTGTTTGTAGGCAGTTGCGTGTGAAGCAGGCAGACAGGTGCCATCAATCCAGCCGAGCCCCGGCCAAGTCCTGCAGCTCAGTTCCTCGGATCAGAGCAGGAGTACCAGCTACAGCCTGGAACTAACTGGCATCCTTAAAAGCCAGTTCTGAATGCAGGTTTTGGTTGAAGGAATTGCTGTGTCCCTGCATTGCCACTATCCCTGGAAGAGAAGTGTGCCTAATGGGGGAGAAGGGTAATCTCATTTCTTATGAAATTATATTAGTGACAGCTCATTCCTGGGGCTGCTCAGAAGGCTGGGCGGGTTGGATGGTGCTTTCATGGTACTTACTGATCCAAAAGTAAATAACTGAAGAAGCAAATGTCACCAGGGTATGGGCCATGGGGAATGGGGAGAGAGCAGCAGCAGGAGCACATGGGGATGAAGTCAGGCACCATCAGCAGCCCAGCACACAGATGGGAAAGGAGAAAAAAGGGCAGCTATCCCCCAGGGCAGGGCTGAAGATGAGCACAAGAAGAGGAAAAGGAGGAGTGGACAGCAGCAGGGCCTGCTTGGTTATCCCAGGGTGAAGAAATTTCCTGTAGTGGCTTTGCTGCCCTTGGTGCCCATTGCTCAGAGCAGGAGGGGGCTGGCACCCACTGCCTCTGCTTAGCCCCAGGCAAATGCCAGGCTCCAGGCAGGACAGGCACACCACACATCTCTATCCTGTTGCATTTCTGCACAAGAGACTTCCACTGAATGGAGAGTCAGCAATTTGTATGCAATTCTATAGGGCAATCAGTGCTGTAAATTGAATATATAAACCCTGATACAGACCTCATAAACAGCCTCCACCAGGACACGGCCAGATTTCTGAAACAAAAGCTCATTATCTGGTGCTTCATCATGTAGCACCAGCCTCATGGCAGGCAGGGCCAGGATGAGCAGAAAGCACGGGCACACCTGTCGTGGTTTGACACTGGCCCAATGCCAGGCACTCGAGAGTCACTTGCTCATCCTCCCCTACCACTGCTGGGCAAAAGGAGGGAAAAGAGGAAAGGTTTAACAGAGGCTTCATGAGAGAGATAAGGAGAACGGGAGAAATATTTCAAGGGCAAAACAGGCCCAACCTTAGTTGCTAACTAAAATTTATTGCTAATAGAATCAGAGGAGGGTAATGAGAACTAAAATAAGCCCTTAAAACACCTTCTCCCCCCTCTCCAGGCCCTCCCTCCTTCCCACCGACAGCACAGGGAGACACGGCATGGGAGTTTGGTCAGTTCATCACCGAGATTTCCTTCTGCTGCTCTGGGAGAGGAGTCCTTCCCTGTGAGGCCGTGGGGTCCCTCCCACAGGAGACAGTTCTCCGGGAACTTCCCGGCCTGGGTCCACTCTCACAGCAGCAGCCAAACCGCACCTGCTGCAGTGTGAGTCCCTGCCACGGNTCCGGCGTGGGCACCTTCCCCATGGGCTGCAGGTGGATCTCTGCATCCCACTGGGACCCATGGGCTGCAGGGGGACAAACTGCTTCACCATGGTCTGCACCACGGCCTGCAGAGGAACCTGGGCTCTGGCGCCTGGAGCACCTCCTGCTCCTCCTTCTTCACTGACCTTGGTGTCTCCATGTTGTTTTCCCTCACATGTTCTCACCTCCTCCTTTTCTCTGACTAGAATCCAAAATCTTGTGACTTTGTTTTGATTTTCTTCTTAAATAAGTCATCACAGAGGCGTTACCAACCTCTCTCATTGGCCCAGTTCTGGCCAGCAGCATGTCCATCTTCAGAGCCATCAGGGATTGGCTCTGCTGGACATGGTGGGAAGCTCCCAGCAGCTTCTCACAGGAGCCATCTCTGTGGCCCCCCTGCTACCCAAAACCAGGCCATGCCAAACCAATACAACACCCCATCACAGGACACCTCTGGCTTCATCAGAACTCCAAGCCAGGGGTATGGGTGCACTGGTGAAAACTGGTGCAGATGTTCATGGCCAGCCAGACTCTCCTCCATCCCAGCAAGGCTGCTGGAGGTCTGAGCCAGCTCAGAGATGATGACTTTGCAGCTGGGGACAGCCATGAGAAAGATGCTCCCAGTGCAGAGGAGGAAGAAACTCTGCTCTTGGGTCCATGGACTGACCCTTGCCTTGTTCCTGCTGTCAGAACATAACACCTGCACTGTCATTTGACAAACAGATCAATAATTAGTTATTTCTGCTTAAAAGCAGCAATAAAGTACATTATTTATTACTTACAGTTAGTAATATAATAAAATAACATCAACTGATGCTTTAAAGATTTTGGGAGTTTAGATTGCACAGACCAGAATCCATGTTTCCCATTAAAGTATTCCAGGGAGTGGGAAATGACACAGTTTCTGCCTCCAAGGGTCCATGGGGGCAGGAGGCCCTGTGAAGTGCCCTCACCCCGGGCTGTGGTGGTGGTGCTGAGCTGCAGCACCACGTTCACAGCAGAGCAGCACGTTCTGCAGGGCTGCGTTACCTCCCCTGGCTCTGGGTTTGTAGAGCTCTCTCATCACCTGCTTTGTTGCAGGAAGTGGTGAAGCAGCCAAATGGTCTGAAACACGGCCAGGCCTGGCATTCCCCAGGAGCAGAGGCAGTCTCTCGCTTTCTTTTTCAGTCTTGTCCTTGCTGACAGCTCTGCTGCATCACGTGCTAGTATCAGAAATGTCTTGTTTTCTTCTGCTCAGAAAGAAGAGGTTTGCTTCATCCCATCCTCTCTTTCTCCTGCTCTCTATCTCCTCCTGCTCACTTCAGGCTGACTGTGGTCAATGGACTCTTTCTTTCTTGTGGCAGCCTGACTTTGCCACAAGCCCAACAAGCAGCCCAGCAAACAAAATGGGGTAGATTTCTTTTGGTTAATGCTTTCAACTGGCTCAAAGGGTGTCTGAGGACCACCAGAGCTAGCACAGGAGACCATCATAGACCTGGTGTGGTTTCCACTCAGAAAGCTGAACACACACTGTATCTCCCATTTTTTCCCTCTGTTGAGTGGGCTGGTGGAGGAAAAGTCACTTTCCATTTCCATTTCCAGGGTTCTGTCCTACTGAAGGCACAGCTGTGAGACAGTGGCTCGCCTGCCTGCAGAGGGGACAGCTCGGTGTCCACATTCACCCTGTGCCACTGCCACAAAACCTGCCAAGTCCAGCTCTGCCCAGTCAGCCACTTCCAAAGCTCACAGAGCTCTCTCTCTGTGCCTTCATGCACAGCTGTTAAAAGCTGGATTTGTTTTTTCCCATGCCCCCACCAAGGTGACAAATAAAGCCCTGCAGCGGTGCTGCCCCTCTCGTTGGGCATGCAGAGGTCAGCCACAGCCGTGGTTCCTGTTTGCAGAGCACACTGAACATGTGCTATGGAAGTGATAAGCATCAAAGAAATTATTTTTTAAGATGTTGTTTATGGCATGCCATTTCAGTACAAAGAGGTTTTTTCTTCCTCCACGTTATCACAGATATCACAAGAGGAACAGACCAATTAGGGCTATTCCCTGAGCCATTCCCTCAAGGGTTTTGTGCAGGGCAATGTATTACAGGAAAGCAGCACCGTTTGTACTCTAAATCACTTGTACCTGTGTTGAAATATTACTGAATTAATTCCTTGTGCTGGGAACAGTCCCCACACGATCCATTTGGGATACAAGGGCATGTGGAAGGACCCTGAGTATCAGGCTCCTGGTCCTTGCCATGGCCTGATGTTTCTCTGCTGCCATCACAACATCCTCGCTGCAGCATCAGGACAAAACACATTATTCTGATCACATTCCCCCATCAGAGACACCTGGGGGAATTCTTCTGTGGCAACTACAGAGGGACACCATGATTTTACTGTAAATTAAAGCCAAAATATCTACAGAATGTGGAATCCATTGGGGCAGAAAGAAGGGGGCATGCTCAGGTACATTATTAGGAAAGACTGGTTTTGCTCATCCCTTAGAAATCAGCTGTGTGTTATGTTTCACCCAGGTGGCCACGAGGTGCCCTCTGGGGTTTGCCCAGTGCTGAGGGGTTTCACCTGGGGTGTGCTGGGCCATGGCCAGGTCTAAGAGAAGATGAGTTCAGTGTGTTCCATCCTAAAACAGGGCTTGGTGCATGCGGGGCTCAGCAGTTCTTTGCAGGAACCTCCTCTGCTCCACCAGCAAAACCCCATCAGCTGTGCTGTGCATGGAACACCCTGAGTCTGTCCTGAGCCAAGCAGAGCAGAAAGGCAGCTCTGACCTGAAGAGCATAAGAATTGCACGAGGAACATATCTGCAGGGCACAGCAGGGCTGGATTAGGGTGTTTATGGTCCTTCAAGGCTAATTTCACAAGCAGAGCCAGCCAGCCAGAGAGAGCCTTTACAGCACCTCGTAACCTCAAAAGGCCCAGAGCAAAGAAAAGGCAGATGGAGGGCACACAGTTGTTGTCTGGATGGGGAAAGGAGACTGCCACATTGAAATAGAGGTGCAGAGGAGCCAGGTCAGGCTGAAGGTGTCCCTCAACCCACTCAGGATGGTGTTTTGGATTTTGTTGGGTCCTGCAGAGGCACAGTGTCGAGCAGGGGAATATAGCAGGCATCACACCCTGCTTATGGACCTCAGCAGTGCCAGGGGCAGGGCCCACTGGCCACGACACCTCCTCATCTCTTTTCACAAATAACTTGCTCACAGTTTGGGCTGGTGCCTCTGATACCTGCCCTGCTCACCAGCAGCTGCCCCACACACCCACTCCCATGGGGTCACCCCAGCACCGGCCACATTTCCCTTCCACAGGGACCAGGCTCTTGCAGGGGTTTGTGCTGTGTTTTTAATTACAGGCTTTGATACGACATGCTCCTGAATATGTGCTAGAGCAGAACTTTGCTCCCACCCCCTTCCAGCCTTTCTTGGTATCAGAGGCCAAACCACAATGAGGGAAATTTTTTGTTCCATATCTTTACGGTGCTTCTTCCAGTAGCACATAAAACAAATTAGCCACTTAGGCCATTATTAGGCACTTATGGCCTTTTGATGTTTATGATTTATAACAGCAATTTGCACTTAGGTAGCACATTTCAGCTGAGGCTAACACGGCAGTGATAGTGCTTTGCATTGCAGTCGCGTCCTCCCTCTCCAGCTCTGGGAGAGCTTTGTGAGACCAGGCTGGGCACAGCAGCAGGGAGCTCCTCCGGGGTGCCAGGGGTTCTGTGCTGCTGGGCATCTCTCCATCGCCCCAGACTGCCATCCATGCTCAGAACCAGGCTGGCCAGGCACTGCAGCCCTGGTAGAGGAAGATGCTGAGGAATGGGCTCTGCGGTCCATGAGAGCTGGTTCAGTTCTGTGGTAGACACGGGAGAGTCTGGTTTTCCCTTAGCTGCTGTTTTTAGCTGCTCTTCCAGCAGCAACAACAAGCTTATTTCTTGGTGTGAGCAGATGCTTTGCTCTGGCCCTGGGCTGGGCAGGGAGTGTCAGCCGGGCACCCCTCGGCTGGGCTGGGCTGCAGAGCTCAGAGCAGAGCCAGCAGGTCCAGGGGCACTGCTCTGCCCCTGCATGTGGCACCTGTGATGTGCTCCTGGGGTTTGGGTCCCCAGACAGGACCAGCTAAGCACACAGGAGCCTCGTGCACTGCTGAGCCCACACTCAGGAGTCAAACTCTCCTGGCCTCTTCAGAGACAGAGACCCAAAGACTAGTGAAATATGGCAGGAATTCTTGGCTCTAGGCATGGTTTATAGCTTAGAGCAGGCTGAGTGCTCCCACACAGAACCCAGCCCACTGTAACCTACAGCATTTCCTCTCTGTGGATTTACAGGTGACTTGGAAAGAGTTATCTGCCTGTCCTAGGATCTTATTTTCTCCCTCGGTTTTGGCATCTTGCTGCAGCTTAATTTAGCTCAGTGAGGAGACCCAGGAATGCATGTTCCCAGCTGGGCATGGGGAGGGGGATCTGGGCTGTCTGCTCCAGGCTTGGCTGCTTTCCCCTACGGGGTGATTTGTCTGGGTCTTGGTTCCTCCAGCTGAGAGATGAGTACATCCTCGTTCCTTCACAAGGATGTTCCCACAGGCCTTGTTACTTCTTTGTGAGGTTAAAACCTCACAAGGTTCTGTCTGAAGGGCAAAGCCAGCTGGAATTTGCTGCAGAGGATTGAAGATGGGAGGGCAGGTGGAGGGTGCTGGAGCTGGGGCTGTCCCCACATGGGTTGGGATTTGCAGGTTCCTTCACAATCCATGGAGAAATGTCTCAGTACTCTTCCCAACTCACAGCCGCCCCTCTGTTACCTCCTGGGCACCCTCTTGGCTGTCCTTCCTCCTTGCACAGTCATGGGGAGATGCTCAGAGGCAGCAGAAACAAAAATGGTCTGAGCCAGTTCACCAGGACACAGGTCTGTCAAAAACTGCTAATGATGCAAACTCATTATCTGTGAACATGACCTATTTCTTGAAGATGTTTTAGAAAATTAAACATGCTGTTGACTCAAAAGTTTACCTTTATGCAAATCAAAATGTCAACATCTGGCAGGAGGACTCACAGACTTTTTTTCAGCCTGTCTGTATCAAGGGGCTGCCTTCTCTATTTTGGTTTTGCCCAGACACTCCTCATCTTAATCATGCTAAGCACATCCTGAAGTGATTTTCCTGGTAAAGGCAAGTGTAGAGAGGTAAGCATTAAATGCTCTTTCAAAGCCACCAGGAATATCAGCGTTTGCCTGTTTTCCGGTCCGTAACAGATGCTGGCATTCAGCATTTGGAGCGCCTCCGGAAAAAAGGAAAAAACAAAGATTGTCATGACAAGGTTAGCAAATGACAGTTATTTGTCAGTAAATCTCTTCCCCGCAGTGAGGCTGCTGTTTGTGAGGGCGAGCTCCGGGCTCCCCGTGTGCCGAGGGAGTGCCCGCACAGAGGGGACGAGGTGGCACAGCGTGACAGGCAAAGCTCACCACGTCACCAAACAGCTTCACAGCACGTGGTGGTCAGACCCGATCTACACTGGCAGCCTTGGGCACACTTTAAAAGGCATTTGGGAGGGATCAGTAGTGGTTGGTACCACCCAGGACAGACCCTCTGCTCACTGGCACTGGCAAAACCACTCCAGCAATATAATTCTAAGATCAGCACAACTGTGATGCGTTTAAGGGAGCTTTAAGAGATGTTTAGGAATAGGCATATTCACCCCCACAGACCTGCACATTCACACAGAGGATCCAGTGCCAAGCTCTGTGCGAGGCCCTTCTATCTGTGCCCAGCACAAGCTCCTGGTGACCGACTGTCCTAGGTTCCAGTACAAGATACAACCAGAAGTATGCATTCTATTGGCATCTCCACAAGCTGTTAAAACCCGTGGGGCTGTGCTCCTTATCCCCTACCATGACTCATCCTTGATAACTCCCTCCAGAGCTATCTCTGCTTAATGGGCAACCAAGGAGCCACCACAGGACTCACAGAATCACACCGCCCCACTGAGAGCTGCTCCGCCCAGGGGGAGAACCAAGCATTCCCACGTGGATATAAATGGTGCAAACAGCACAAGTGGCCTTACCTGCTGGGTTCCCAGAGGACAAGAGCTACTACTGGAACTTCAGGTGAAGACCAGACCCTTGTCCATGATCACTGCTTCAACAGGACCACTTCATCTGGACTGCTACCACCACCCTGACTAGCAGGGTGTCAGGTTGTGTCCTGACTCTGTCAGTGTTCTTGCACTTTTGCATTTATTTTAATTTTCCTGTTAAATTATAGTTCTGACTTGCTATCTCCCACTGGTTTGCTTTCAAACTAGTATGCCAACCACTGCACAGGAGTGATGCAGATGTGCCCAAATATCCTCCATTGGCCTCAATGGCCCACTGTGGGTGTTCTCCTTCCAGCCCAATCCTGTGCCATCCCCTCTTCCTGTGCCCTCCTGGATTTCCTTCTCTCCCTCCTTTGCAGTCTGGGAATTTAAAATGCCAACTTTTGAACAGCTTCCTTCCCTAAAGTGGGTCTCAACCATGGTACGGCTGCTTTCCTGTTCTTTATCAACCACCACACAGCTCTTGCCTCTTGGGACAGACCTGCTGTTGCCACACTGAGCCCTCAGTGATGCCATGAGCACCAAGCCCTTCCCACATGCTGTGCTCCAAATTCCAACCTATGGGAAATGCAGGGGAAAGCAGCTCTTCTGTGCTGCTTGGCAATGTGCAATTAGCTTGAAGCACTAACGTATAAATAAAAAGCAGTGGACGTGCACATAAACAAAATCTATTGCATCTTCTGCTTTCTGGAGTCAAGTGTTATGCTGGGAAAACGTTGCCTCTTCATCAAGTTTTATCTCTAGCAATCAATTCATTGGGCCAACCAAGAAGCATTAGAGGAAATACACAGATTTTTCAGAGTTTTGTTTTCAGAGCTGGTCAGTCCTCTCCATCACCCTGACAACAGGGTTCTGAGCAAGACTGGGAAAATGCAAACCCAGTGGGGCCCAGCAGAGCCTCGGCCTCCCTCCTTCCCCCAGCACATCCCAAGCCTTACCATGAGGTCCCAGTCACATTCCTGCCACCACTGCCAGGACAGGACATTGCCAGCCCCTGCAGTGTCCCCAGGCTGTATGTCAGCACAGGGTTTAGTGCAGAAGATCTGCAGAAGGAAAAACACTGCTGCAAAGGGTTCACAGGCTGGTGGTTCAGTAGTAAGAGTGTTATTTTTTCCCCTCATGGCTATAAATCTATAGGTTCCATTCTTCTCAGTACCACGGGGAAAATGCTCTTTTATGAGAAAGGCGAGGAGTGGAGTGAGCGAGCTGATGAGGGATATTACCCTTAAAGGAGTCTGGGACACACGGGGGCAGTCAGGAAGCCTTTGGGCCAGCTGCAGAATTGATTTTGCTTTTCTCAGACACAAAACATGCTCCAAACACTGGCTGGCTGTTGGCTGGACGTACACTGGTTTCACCAGGAGGAATGGGGGTTTGCTGCAGAGCAGAGGATGCAGTGGTGTGCTGCAGCCCTGACCATGAGCACTGCCTCTTTCACTCTTCTCCAGGTGTTGGATGTCAGCCCCAGGCACTGGGCCTCACTGGCCTGGCCTGAACCGCCCCTGTGGTGACTTCTAACAGGGCACTTTTGGGTTGGTTTAGGTCAGAAGAAGGCAGAACTGGCCACACATCCCCACTGGCCTTGCCAGAGTTCCTGTGGCTTGGCCAGATCTGATGGTCATTATTGATTCTGGGTCATCCTTCAGCTGCCCTCAGAAACTCCTTGTGAGTGCTGGGCTCAGCTGTGCTGAGGGTTTCCCACACACACAGCCACACCACACCTGCCAGTGTCACCTGGGGCTCAGGCTGAAATAGGAAATGATTCCCTTCTCCAGAGATCACCGCGAAGTCGTGTCCCCAGCACTGGAAGGACACAGCTGGTGGCTTCCTCAGCATCGTAGATTGCTTCCTCATCACCCCCAATCCTTTTCTTCCCTAAGCACCAAGGTTTGGGTGAGACTGGTGAGCTTTGGTGCTTTTTCCCCAAACCCTGAGGATGCAGTCCAGCGACAGGTTAAAATTCCTCTGCAACCACAAGAGCTGGCAGAGGGCTTTGCTCTCAACACCTGGTCCTGGAATAACACGAGCACAGGTGCTGAAACTGTAGGAAAAAGCATTAGAAGATATCATAGAGCAAATAAACTGCAGGAGAAGATGAGGCAGGAGCTGCAATAAGCACTATTTGAAGGACTTCCCTTCTCTAACAGCATGTGTGTCCCAGCACTGTGCTGATACTGATGCTGGCTAATTCCCCTGGTGGATGATTTCTGTCGTGGTCGGAAGGCAAGCTCCACACTAACCCACTGAACTTGCAGGCAGGCTTCAAGCTATCTACCATAGCAGCTTTGGCAGTGAAAGCTGACCCAGGGGGCCACATAAGAAGCCAAAAAATGATGATACCCATTGCCAAAGAAATACATCACAGCACACGAAGCCTCGCTGCCAGATATACCTTGGGCTGGCCACAGCCAGGAGCTGCAGAGCTGGCCCCATCACAAGAGCTGCTGACAAATTACAAATCCAGATAGACGAGGAGGAGGATCAGCAGCCCAAGCCACAAGAGAGGCCATTGTGGGGCTGGCATGGAGCGCGGGCGCGCGTGCCAGGCTCCTTTGTCACTCTGCTGCCACTCAGGGCAGGGACAGAAGCTGACAAAGGCTCATCAGTGAAAGAATCATCCCTCTGTGTGTGAAATGAAGTTTGCAGTTGTGCTGGGCTGATGGGATTCAAATGCAGCTCGTTGTACCAGCACTCCAAATAGAAAGCCTTGCAAGGAAGAATTCTTGAAATACTTCTCTGGAGATATTGTGGCTGTCTCACTCCAAGGGAGGTGGAAGATGAGGGTGGCTCAGGAAGAGTGTGGGGAAAACAGAGAAAAGGAAGCATAAAAGAGTTCTATTATGCAGAAACTATATCCCTGAAAAGTCCATAAACTAAGCTACACCCCAGAAAAGCAAGAGACAGGCAGTTACCCTGTGAAACACCTCATTCTGCATTCTGTGTCAGGGTTAAAACTGGAATCTCAAAGATTACCTGACTTCTAGGAATTGAGCTGGGACACAGCTGGGAACATGTTATGCTTAGACTTGCTCTCTTTATGGCCTGGGTCTCCAAAGCAAATACTTTTCCATCCACATACAATAACAGTCATAAACATAATCATAAATGTGCAAATCTTGGGACTGTCTTGATCTCGAAAGGATTGTGATTCTTTTGCTGTTTGGTTTCAAGCAAGGAGAGACTGTACCATGGAGCTCAGTAGAGCTGGGCTGCCTCTTAGATTTATAATCCTTCCTTTGCTTTAGGCTCAGGATGAACGTGATGCTGTTCCCAGCCTCGTGGCAACCCCGGTGCTCAAGGCTTCCAATCCTGCAAAGCACTTAAGCATATGCTTAGCACCAGGACTAGCACATCAAGCACATGCTCATGTTCCCTTGACTTAACTGAGATTAGCACGTGCCCTGAGAGCTGGAAAGGGTCTGAGGAGGTGTGTGCAGTGCCTGGCTGTGAGCTTGTGTCAACGGGCTCTGCAGAGCAGCACACACAATTGACCACGTGCTTCAAATTAAGCATATGCTCGAGTTACCTGCTCGAATTCAGTTCTTATTCTGTTACTGTAAGGCAGCAGGAGACACCATATCTTCAGGCAAGATCCTCAAGTAGCAGGAAACCAGCCCCAAGACCATCAGGAGGCTCGAGGGGAGCAGGGCAGGGTACTGGATTCATTCAGGGCATGCTGAATGCAAAAGCTCTCTGGGAAGCTTTGTTACTCAACATGTTTAATCCTTCTTGCAAAAACCTCCTCTGCAACTACCACAGAAGCTGATTCAGACCATCTTTTGCCCTTTCTGAAGTTTAAGCCTGATTCACTTTGCATTTTCCTGACTAAAAGCTGAATAATATCTTAGGTAATTCAAAGAGTTATAGAATGGTTTGGGTTGGAAGAGATCTTCAAGATCATCTCATCCCACCCATGCCATTGCAGGGACACCTCCCACTGTCCCAGTGTCCAAGGCCCAGTGTCCAGCCTGGCCTTGGGCACTGCCAGGGATCCAGGGGCAGCCACAGCTGCTCTGGTCACCCTGTGCCAGGGCCTGCCCACCCTCACGGGGAACAATTCCTTCCCAGTATCCCATCTAACCCTGCCCTCTGGCACTGTGAAGCCATTCTGTCCCTCCATCCCTTGTCCCAAGTCCCTCTCCAGCTCTCCTGGAGCCCCTTTAGGCTCTGGAAGGGGCTCTAAGGTCTCCCCAGAGCCTTCTCTAGGCTGAGCAGCCTCAACTCTCTCAGCCTGTCTCTATAGCAGAGGTGCTCCATGATAGCTTCTGACAGTTTCACCTTGTAGTAACTTTTGCCCCAGACGTAAAATTCACATTTAACCACGTGTAACCAGTCCCAGAGAGGCATCAGTCTTCCTTGCCCAAGTTTGCCAAGTGGGAGAGTTAGCTATGGGCACCTCTCCGAGCTACTTTTGTGTGTGTGTGTGTGTTCTGTTGTATTTTTGTGGGTTTGGATGGCTTCAAGTAGAGACATCAAATACCAGAGTAGCACTTTCTAGCATTCTGCTCTGTTTGATTTAGAAACAAGCTGTTACACGACCCATAAAACACATGAAGCCTGGTGACCCCTCACCTTCTCCCGTGGGCACCCTTTGAAGTTTAATACAAGTGGAAGTTGGAGCCTTTCTCTTGCTGAGCAGATTAATGCCACCTCACTTCTCTGCATGTCTGCCTTTTTTCATCGTGTAAGAAACCCACACATGTGAGTGTCCCCATCTCTCTGTCAAATTTAGTAGAAATTGGCCCATGGTCCTTGAGGCAGACTCACAGTGTGTGGTGTCCCGAGGATACCACCGAGGTTTTCTTGAGGAACTGGGTTAATAGACAGGAGGAAGTTGTCACTGGTTGGGAGTTAGGCAGCAGACAAGCAGAAGGCAGCCCTGGCTGGGGCTGGTGGGAAGGAGTGGGGTCCTTGGGACACACCTGGAGCTATCCCACAAACAAGCAGGAAAGCTTAAAGCCCTGATCTTGTCTGTGCAATAAATGATGAAGGAATAGCAAGAGGTTCTGCTAACAAAGACACTCCTTTCTCCTGACTTTGAAGCCTCCACCTGGTGTCTAGGGAGGAGCTGGAGGCCCAGGAATCCATGGTGGGAATCCCCCTTCCCAGCCACACTTGGCTGTACGTGTGTATTTCTGCATCCAGCAGTGTGAAAATCCAATGGCATTGACTGGACGACGCAGGAAATAGAGCGTCTCAGTCCAGCAAAGCCCACATCAATCAGCTAATTACTGCAGAGGGGGTTTGCACCAGGCAGCCTGATGGTCACTGACAGACCCTCTCCACAGCCCATCTGCTGCCAGGCTGAGCATTTTTGGCTTTCCTGGAAAACCTTTAGTGCTGGCCCTGGGGGATCTGCAGGCTGCGAGAGCTGTTCTCTCGTGTCACGGCCTGGGTGGATTTGCTGGTTGCCTCTCTGTCTGCCTCAGTGGGCTCAAGCAATCTCACTGAATCTGTTCTTATCGATTTAGGAAAAGGCTTTGATTCTGAAAACTGCAAGCTCTTACTCACGAAACTATGACAACTTGGTATTAGCTGCAAATCAATGACCTTTTTAAATGCAGTCTAAGCAACAAAACTCACTTACTGCTAAACCCTGATAAGCCTGGTTCTGGGACAAGTCAAACCTTTATCTTAACTGCCATATGATCTTTTCCAGCTTGATAGTTCCATTTACTGTATCAATAAGGATTATAACCCATCTGCAGTGAGATTTTACCCTCCCTGGAAGCTCTTGTACAGCAGATGATATTGAAAAGGAAATATTTTTTTAACTTTCTCTTCATACCAAGTATTTCCCAATATATTATTCTTATTCACTGTTTCCTTTCCAGCTCCTTCTGTCTGCCTTCCTGACCCTGGCTGTTCTCAGGCCAAGCAGAAACTGTGAGCACACCAGAGAAGGTTATTTATTGTGACAGAGTTGTGGTTGGGATGGGACTCGTGCTGCTACACCACGGGCTGTAGTTGTCTCTCTGTAAACACCAGCCTAGGAACACTTGTGGCCTCTTTCATCCTGGGGTCCCTCATCCACCCTTCCCATCAGTGCGTGGGAATAATCCATCAGGAGTGGCATTGCTGGGCTTGGACAGTGACAGGAAGATTGGCATCATCAGGTTAAATTCAGAAGTGTTTTTGGTGGAGGGATCCATAGCATAATCCCTCCTCTCTGAATTTTGTTTTCCCCCATGTTGGTGCTGAGTCTGTCCTCCACTGAAAGTCTCATCAGGCTCCTTCTACCTGGGCACCTTTGGGGTGGCATTTAGCCCCCAGCTCCCTGAGCAGGCATTTGGGATGAGATACCCAAACACCTTGCCAGCACGGCAGCTTCAGCTCAGCAGCTCAGGAATTTGGGAGGCTGCTCCCAAATAAGAAGCTGGTGTGCTCAGATGCCACCCCAGGCCAGCTGGGTGTCACCACAGAGCAGCAAGGCAAAGCCTGAGGACTGGAGGCACTGGAGCATCCCCACCCGGGCTCTGCAAATGCCAGGGAAGCTGGTAGAATAATGGGCCCATTTATTCCCCCAGGGGGGAAATGTCAGAAAACACTGAAATGAGAAAAAAATTGCCTCTTTGTTCTGCAAATGGTAGTCATTGTGAGAAAGTTTATCCACCCTCTGGGAACTCATTTAGCATCATCAAAGAGAGGCTTTACAAAAGTGACTTCTTATTTACCCACAGTAATTTTACAAAATAATAATTTTTTTACCAGCAGGCAGGTGGAGTTACCCACACCCCGAGATGCTCTCTCTGCTCTGCAGAGGTGTAAAGGTACACCGTGCTGGAAGCCTGCTCCTGTTCAGAAGTGATTTAAGCCACCGTGAAATGCTGCAGGAGCTCCCTTAGCCATGGGAATGTACTCACGAGGGTCAAGCTGTTCAGTGGAGTGTTTCCGCAGATTTTTCCACCCTTCCCATGAAAGGGTGGTTAATAAGATGTTTGTGTATACAGGACTTAACTTTAAAATGCACTGGCCAGCCATGACCAGCCTGTGGGAGGCCTCGGGGACAGCACGGAACAGCCACGTGTTTTTAGAAGGATGTTTTATTTATGGCACGCATGGCAGCTGCTGTTACAGGCCCTGCTGAGATCAGACCTTGCTGTGAATAAGTATTCAGTGAGGAAATAACTCTGGCCCCAAAAACCTTACCCTGAGCACCTCAAACAGATGTGTTCTCATGGAAAGCATTTTCCTGCTCCAACAAAGTGTAGGTTACTGGTTTATGTAAAAAAACCTCTCTTTTTGCCACATTCATACCTTCACACTTACAAAAATTATTGCATTGAATCCAACCAAGTAAGAAAATAGATGTTTTTTCAGCCTTCTTGAAGATTTTAATTTTTTGTTAAGCTTTGAGGCTGCATTGTAGCCAAGAGTTTTCATCAAACCACAACCCCACTTCTTACAAAAGAGCTTCTGACACAACCAAAGGCTGTAAAGTCAGCCTTCCTTGGGAATAACCCCACCTTGACCAGCCCTCCCACACTGGTCCAAGGCATACATCAGTCCCCCACGCAGTCACCCCAGAAAGGCACCAGGAATGACCACCCCAGGGCACGTGGGGTGCCACAGAGAAGGCTGCCCAGGGCTGTGTTGGGCCAGAGGGGAGTGGGGCTCCTTCCACAAAGCCAAGTTCTCAACTGGGCTTCAGACAGACATTAACAAAAAGTGACTTGTTTTCCACACTGAAATCAAATGCAAAGGGGGACACCCCCCTTCCAGTCCTGAGTAATTTTGCAGCTTAGGAATATTTCACATTCTTCTCTCACCATAATGTGAAGGCCAGATATAACTTACTGATTAATGGGGGCCATGGAGTGCAATAAATGCAGCTTTAAAGGAAATTCATTTCGCAGCAAGCACAATCAGTCTTTCAGAACCCCACCCCCGGTATACACTGGGAATTTTTTGCCTGCAAATTTAAGAGTGCCTAAGGGAATCAAGTACCCAGGTCCCATCCTGAGTCTGGGGGGTTTGGCTGTTTGGTTCCTAGAAATGCCTCTGTAACCCTCAGTCCCTGGGGGTGTGTCCCAGGCTGCCCTCTCAGTTTGGGCTCTTGCACAGGTAGGCTCCCTAAAATACTCATAAAAGCTTTTCACTCATGTTTTTTTGGTTTTTACTATTTTACTAGTGAAGGGCTGAGCTGGGATCCTACAAGCACCATGTGAATTCTGTGGCTGGCCTGAGCTCCCCAGATCACCTTCACCCGTGGCCTAAACAAACCAAAATTGGGAAGGGAAGCACTGCTGCTGAGGAGCACAGGCACACTTGTTAATGAAAAGTGTTTTAGTGCCTGGGGAAGTAGCTGGTGGGACATGTGCAGTGGTTCGTGAGAGGAAGAAGTGGCTTATGGTATAAGGGATGAGAAATGTCAAAAGGGGAGCAGAAATCGTGCACTGTAAATATTCACTGAGAGTCACACAGCCAAAATTGTACCCCCAAGCTGCTTGGATGAATTAATCAACACCCCCAAATTTACAAAGGCCCTGTGAGCTTTTCAGGTGGGTATTGCACCTGTCGGGGAAACCAGACCAGTGCTGGTCACCCAACCCCAGGTGCTCACAGCGCTGAGGGGAGCTGAGCACCTCACATGGTTCTATGTACCAGGGCATTCTATTGTTCTTACTGCTTGGTGAAGGAGAAGGACAGAATCATTTCGGCTGGAAAAGCCCTCTAAGGTCATTTAGTCCAACCAGCCCCCCAGCACTAGCCTGTGTCCCCAAGTGCCACATCCACAGGGTTTGTAAATCCCTCCAAGGATGGGGACTCCATCACTGCCCTGGACAGTCCATTCCAAAGCTTTACAGCCTTTTCAGTGAAGAACTTTTCCCTAATATCCAATCGAACCCTCCCCTGGCCCAGCCTGAGGCCGTTCCCTCTCCTCCTGTCCCTGTTCCCTGCCAGCACAGCCCGACCCCCCCGGCTGCCCCCTCCTGTCAGGGACTTGTGCAGAGCCACCAGGGCCCCCCTGAGCCTCCTTTTCTCCAGGCTGAGCCCCTTTCCCAGCTCCCTCAGCCGCTCCTGGGGCTCCAGATCCTTCCCCAACTCCATTCCCTTCTCCAGACCCACTCCAGCCCCTCTGGAGAAATGTCCTTTCTGTAGTGAGGGGCCCAAAACTGACCCCAGGATTCAAGGTGCAGCCCAGGTAGGGGGTTTTAAAGAAGAACTAGGGGGATGAAAGAAGCCAGGACATCCACCTTTAAGTGCTGCACTGGGAGCTGCTGGTCGCTGAGCACTTGGGCAGGAAGGTTCCTCAGGCAAGAGCCAGGTCCCTGCCTGCCTTGGGAGAAGCCTCTTGCAGGAAACTCCTGCCTTTGAAGCCCCAGGTGCTGTTCTGAGCAGGAACCCTCTCCTCTCCTCAGCAGCAGAGGTGTCACAGACACACTTAGGCTAAGCAGAGAAACCACAGCACTCGTTCTGTGTTTGGGGTCTCCTTGCAGAGGCTCAGACACTGAGGCCCCAACTGACCATACAAAACCCCTCAGGGCTGGGCTCACTCTGACAGGTTTGGATCCCTGAGATGTTGGAGAAACAGGTGCTTTAGTGAGACGAATTCACTCCGTGGTCCCTTCTGACAAACAGGAGTGCTTGGGTCATGTTTGGAAGCAGCAGTGTGTGCACAGGAGGTGCCACAGAGCATCCTGGCCCCCGTTCAGCCGGTGGGTCTGTCCTCCTTTGGGCTGCAGAACAGCACTACTAGTTCAGTTCCTCTAGAGCAAACTGGCACTTACTAAAATCCGGTTCCACGCTGTATAATTTCTATGGCTTTTATTAATGCAGACAGTATAGGCTCCATAAAGAAGAAAAATTACCAGTGAAAGATAAAACTAAAATACTAGTTGCATTACAATCACATTCTAGTGCTGCAATAAATTGCATGAAGCCAATAAAGCAAAACTAACTGAAGATATTTGACACAAACCAAAAATGAAATGAGAGTCATTATGCAGTCTGCTACAGGGACCTGCCTTGATGTAGTTAAAGCAATAAACTACCTGGGAGTAATCTTTACTTATTTTAAATTGCATATTCCAATTGCAAAGCTGTTTCTGGCATTTCTGCCACACTTACTTTACTCTGCGCAGAAAAAGAATTACATGTCTGGATAAGTCATGTCCTATTAAATGTGCATCATATCTGCAGCACTCATAAGTCACTTGAGTCATAATATTGTTTATTCTAATATTAGTCATTATTTTCTGTCATAAATTAGCTATTCTCCAGAAGAGTGGAAACGAGATGGAGCCAAGGCTGCAATTATTTCTTACATCCATGTTGGCACACGGAATAGATTAAATGGCTATCTCTACAGAGGAATTATCATCATCGGGCCATGGGTCAATTATAACAAATGTATTCATGCCGTTAGCCCCCAGGTATCTTCAATAATAAGAGTTTGCATTCCTTTCCCTCCCTAATTATTCTCCTCCATGGTCTGGCTGACCCACACATGTGTCAAAATAAGCAGCAGCAGCGCCTTTTGCAATATTCAAGGTTAAACCCTCCCAGCCATCATTTCCTGCCAGCCCCCTCTAATCCTCCCTACCCACGGGATATTTGCATGCAAATACGGTGCGCGGTGTGTCTTTGCCATGCAGCCAGTCCTGCTGCTAATTAATTGTCTGTGGTGCTGCCTTTCTGTGCAGAGGGAGCAGGCAGGGAGGGGCTGGGGCTGCGCTGCTCCCTCCCCGTGTCCCCGGCCCCAGCGGGGCCGCGCTGCCGCTGCCCCCGAGCCCCGGGGCAGGACCGGGTCCCATCCCCGTGCTGGACCTGCCCGGACCCTGCCCGGACCCTGCCCGGACCCTGCCCGGGGACCTGCCCGGACCCTGCCCGGGGACCTGCCCGGACACCTGCCCGGACACCTGCCCGGACCCTGCCCAGACCCTGCCCAGACCCTGCCCGGGGACCTGCCCGGACCCTGCCCGGGGACCTGCCCGGACCCTGCCCAGACCCTGCCCAGACCCTGCCCGGGGACCTGCCCGGACCCTGCCCAGGGACCTGCCCTGCTCCGCCCGGGGCCCTGGAAACACACCCTGATGGAGCACTTCTGGTTGGGATGCATTAAGTCTTGTTTGTATACAAACCCCTTTTAGTTAAAATGGAGTGTTTTGTCCCAAAGGGAGCAGGCCATTATAGCAGTGAATGGTGCTTTATAAGACAGCTCTTTCCCTCGGGGAAGAGGCAATCAGTTGCCCCAGCTGAAGACACATTCATACTTGAATTAAAAAACCTTCAATAGCTGTTTTTCTAAATTGCCTCTCATACAGAGCGAGATGCCAGGCTCAAAAAAAAAAAAAAAAANTCTTATTGGTCTATTGGAACAAAACCAAACAAAAAGAGAGAGAGAGAGAGAGAAAACCAGCCGACTTGTACATCAGTTTGTTCCCTTAATAACACGTGTATCCCCCTGGGAATCTGTGTCTATGCAAAAGTAGAGCTCTGCCTCATCAAGGCTTCAGGTGCCTTTCACCCATGTGGGACCAACTGTGCAGAGAAAGGCTGGGCTGCCTCGGACCCATCAGCCTCCTGTGCCAGGATCAAGTGAAAAAAAACTCTTTACAGAATCATAGACTGGTTTGGGTTCAAAGGCACCCTAAAAACCATCTCGTTCCACCCCCTGCCATGAGCAGGGACACCTCCCACTATCCCAGGTTGCTCCAAGCCCTGCCCAGCCTGGCCTTGGACACTTCCAGGGATGGGGCAGCCACAGCCTCTCTGTGCCAGGGCCTCAGCACACCTTGCTCTGATCTGGGCTATTTTTGCTCCACCACACCCACAAGGCTGCCTTGCTGAGGGGGCATGAACAGGTCCATGTCCTGTTCCCTCCTGCTTTTAGCATGATGGGA
The DNA here is from genome assembly GCA_013397175.1 of Platysteira castanea. Lineage (NCBI taxonomy): Eukaryota > Metazoa > Chordata > Aves > Passeriformes > Platysteira > Platysteira castanea. The sequence continues at coordinate 24,187 of VYXC01008337.1, forward strand.
AGGACCAGAAGTCTCTATAATCTCCAGTTTTGGACACTGATTGAGAGCAAGCATCTAAAAGAGACTGTAAATCCAGGGCGAGCCCATATGGATGGATTCCATGTGGGATTCCCTGTATAGTCTCTCTGCATCTGGTGATCCACAACTTCCCACCTCCAGAGACACAGATAATGCCATCACATTTAACAGCTGTCAACAGATTTTTGTCCCATAGGTTCAGAGTGTAATTGGATAAAGCTGTGTCAATATTTTGTGCCCAAGGTGTTGTGTGACCACAGTTTCAGCTCAGCAGCAAGCGAGGAAAAGCAACATCTCCAGTGGGATTTTGGCCCTGCGTTGGTTGGTGGCTTCATGTCCATGGAAAAGACTGCGGGGAGGGACACAAGCCAATGTTAAAGATTATTTTTTTAGTCTTTTTAATATAAAACAGCTCTCAGGCACTGAAGTAACACCATGAGTCCATGTCCCAAGGACATACCTTGCCCCTTTCTCCATGGAACCTGATCTTGCTAGACTCAGGCTTGGTGCTCACTGCCTGCCCTTCCTTCCCCCATTATAATTAAAATGTAATAAAAATGACAAAAAACCTTGATACACCTAGAAAATGCTTTCTTTAGTGCCTTTTAGAAAGGAATTTAATGTCCTCTTTATGCAGTTTTGTTTGGCTTGGTGGGAATTCAGAGCCACCCTTGTTCCCACTGGAGCCAGCGGCAGGGCACGAAGCAGCTCCTCAGGAAAGCCCCTGGCACAGCTGGCTAACACAGCTCATGAGCTGGTGGGAGCCAAAAGAAAAAGAGAAAAACCAAGCAAATTTAATAAGAGAAAAGCACTGCTGTTCACAACCACTGTACTTGGTTCTTGGTGGGTTTGCTGGTTTACATGTCATGTCCATACAAACACAGGTACACACAGACACTGCAGGGGGAGGTGGGGTTCTGGGGTTGGAAAGGGCCACATTTTCTATATTTACACAATATTTCCAAACTTTCTGAACATGGGGTCTCTGTTTCAAGGCTGGGGCTTGTTTTACCCGGCCATCCCCAGCCTGTGCTGTGCCAGGCCTTACAGCTGCACTTGGAGCTGTTGGAGGCTGAAACCACCTTAGCTCCTGGTAAATCAGTGACTGTGTTAGGAAAACATTTGCAAGCACACAGCTATTCACCCCACCTGAAGCTGTCTTGTAAGGTGGGTGAGGGCTGTGGGTGCACTGGCCAACCTGCCGGGACACCCAAAGCCCCTCTCTGCTGCAGTAGCAGCCTGGCAATAGCAGCCACTCTCCCTGGGAAAGAAGTGGGGCTGGAGGTTTTGCTTTCTGTTTGCAGAGTAAATAAGAGCCAGAAATGTGCAATTCCACTTCAGTGTGGAATCAAGAGGTCTCATCTTGTGACTGAAGCATTCGCAGTGCTGAGCACAGATGCCCTCCTATTCACCTTTAAAGTCTGCATCCTTTCTGTGCTTCCCACGCGTCCTTTGCCTTCACCTCCAGGATGTCTGTCTGGCTTTTGAAATATCACTGCTCTCCTACTGTTAAAGTATGTGGAAGGATGAATCTTTTATCTCCCTTTTCTATTTGGGAGGTTGATTCTGGGTTCATTGGTTAGTTTTAAGATGTTACAAAAGCATCTGCCTGGTGGGATTTAAAGATGACAACCCTCCAGTGTTATTTCAATGCAGGTAATGGCAAGTAGATCTCCCTGCTTTCTTTACACACTGTTAGGAGGAAAAGCCTGTCTGGAATAAGGATGTAGAGATAAGAAGAGATTAGAGATTCAAGCTGAAGGCAGCTTGCTTGCATGGACAGCACAGGGAGCAGCGCAGCTGAGCCCAGCTCTGCCCTTGAGGGCAGCCCTTCTGCAAATGATGCCCCAGAGCAGCTGTGGCTGCACCTCCTGGCTTTGGAGGAGGTTCCCTCTAACAGGAAGGCTTCCTGCAGCCCCCTGGGCTGAGCCCTGGCTGCAAATCCTGGCCTGAGCTCCACAGGAACACGAGGAGAACTGTTTCTGTTACTCATGGAGACAGGTCCACCCCAGCCAGGCATGGTTTGGGCTGCAGGCTGCCCTCCAGGAAGGTGCTGTAAACCATCCCATGGACCTTCCAGGAATGCTTCCCACCAGATAAACATGGGGTTGGATTTAACTGAATTTGCTGAAAGAGAGCTGGAGAGATTTCCATGGCATTTCACCTATTTAAAAAAGGACTTGTAACAAAATCAATTATTTCTGAAAAATGCTGATGTTGTTTCCAATGTGCACTGTTGCTTTACAGTTTATTTGGGGTGTAAATTTTTCAGTTTCACCAGGTTTCTTACCTCAGGAGCTCTGCAGGTCTGAAGCACCAGCCTGACTCAAGGTGCACAGCTCACTCCTGAGAGCCTGCCCACACCCACAGCTGAGAGCATCCCCTGCTTCATTCTTCTCTGCTTTGTTTCTCAAGCACTGAGAGCTCCAACTTCATACGAAGTTGAAGTCATCTAATTTTCTGGATCAAAGTGTCTCCTGGTTTTGTTGTAATGGAGCAATTTGACACTTTTAGTAATACAAACATTCCCAACTCTAATTAGAAGGGCAGCTGTTCTCAATATCTCCAGAAAACTCTTCCAGATTAGTGCAAGAACATGGCCAAAAATCACAGGACACCAGACGATGGGAATATTTCCTTCCAGCAAGGCTCTTCTCTCTGCTCCAGTTCCCCACCCCCCCGCTCCATACTGACAGAGGAGCTACAAAAATTCCTCTTTTTTGTAGTTGCCAAAGCCAGCAGCGAGGCCACTGGGGAGAGCTGGTGCAGGCTGAGGACCAGCATTGAACTGGTAGGTCCCTTCAGCCTCTGCAGAAGATGAGCAGGGACCCAGTGCCAGGAGAGCTCTGTGCTGCTGCTGCAGGCCTGGGATCTAGCAGGGAAAGAAGGAGATCCAGAGAAGGGAAGGTGAGCCTGGCTGCCTTCGTGCCATGAAATTGAAGCTCTGGAACTGCCTGAGGTGTTGCCCTGCTGGGCTGGGGCCATGTGCCAGGACAGGGGTTTGGCCGTGGGTCAGTGCTCGTCACACTCCAGAGCCAGGGGGAGCAGAGCCTGAGCTCAGCCTGGGGCAGGAGGGAGCACTGAGGGAGCCAGTTGTGCCAAGACATGGAGCTGTGAACCCAAAATTAGAGACAGACAGCTTTGGCTCCACTTGTCCGCAGGCTGGGACCAGCACGCTGCAATCCTGCCTCGCTTCCCTCATGGAAACTGGGGGACAACAGCAGATTTATGAGAGCTGCTGGGGCGACTGCTGGGTGGGGCTGTGTTCNTCTGGATCAAAGTGTCTCCTGGTTTTGTTGTAATGGAGCAATTTGACACTTTTAGTAATACAAACATTCCCAACTCTAATTAGAAGGGCAGCTGTTCTCAATATCTCCAGAAAACTCTTCCAGATTAGTGCAAGAACATGGCCAAAAATCACAGGACACCAGACGATGGGAATATTTCCTTCCAGCAAGGCTCTTCTCTCTGCTCCAGTTCCCCACCCCCCCGCTCCATACTGACAGAGGAGCTACAAAAATTCCTCTTTTTTGTAGTTGCCAAAGCCAGCAGCGAGGCCACTGGGGAGAGCTGGTGCAGGCTGAGGACCAGCATTGAACTGGTAGGTCCCTTCAGCCTCTGCAGAAGATGAGCAGGGACCCAGTGCCAGGAGAGCTCTGTGCTGCTGCTGCAGGCCTGGGATCTAGCAGGGAAAGAAGGAGATCCAGAGAAGGGAAGGTGAGCCTGGCTGCCTTCGTGCCATGAAATTGAAGCTCTGGAACTGCCTGAGGTGTTGCCCTGCTGGGCTGGGGCCATGTGCCAGGACAGGGGTTTGGCCGTGGGTCAGTGCTCGTCACACTCCAGAGCCAGGGGGAGCAGAGCCTGAGCTCAGCCTGGGGCAGGAGGGAGCACTGAGGGAGCCAGTTGTGCCAAGACATGGAGCTGTGAACCCAAAATTAGAGACAGCTTTGGCTCCACTTCTCCGCAGGCTGGGACCAGCACGCTGCAATCCTGCCTCACTTCCCTCATGGAAACTGGGGGACAACAGCAGATTTATGAGAGCTGCTGGGGCGACTGCTGGGTGGGGCTGTGTTCAGGTTTGTCATAGCTTATAGTGTAAGATAGGCCCC
>VYXC01008338.1:0-51076 GCA_013397175.1 Platysteira castanea
GCGAGCTCGGCCGCCTCTCCAGATGGTAATGGCGACTCAGCTGGTGAGAGAGAGAGAAAAGGGGCTCCCACTGCAAACTCACGGCGGGCAGCCGGTCTCAGTNAATGGACTGCGGCCGGAACCTCGGAGCAGCAGTCTGGAACGGCACCGGCGAGCAGACCCCCCGGAGCGGCGAATCGATCTGTAGCACTAAGCCCCAAGCCGTGGCAGAAGCAGCGGGGGGTCCTGGTGGACGCTGGGTGTTGGGCTAAAGTGTAGCTAACCGAACTCAAGTCTTGCCCCCCGAAGCAGTGGCAAGAAACTGCGGGGGCTGGAGGAGATATTGCTTCTTTGCACAACTCCCTGGCGAGGAGTGGTCCGCCCGGGGTCCCAGCACAGCACACACAAGCTCTGGGCTCCCAAGCGGCAATGGAACAGAGAAGCAGGCCGGCAAGCCCTAGTCACAGTGCCGAAGGGGGGAAAAAAAAAAAAACAACCCGAAGAAAAGTAAAAGGCAAAAACTACAGGGCAACAGGATCTCAGGTCAGACCCACCGTGCCGCGTGGCCGCTGAGCCAGTCACCCCCACCGGCAGCACCTGGTGCCCAGCGCCCGCAGGATCCCGGGCTGCCCCTCACCCATCGCGATATTCCTGGAGCCGGGGAGGCAGTGACCATTCCGGACACAAAACAAAAACAAAATCAGACATGGTTATGGGATATAAACCATCCCCAAGACACACCCCGACTTTGTAGTTGGCAGTGTTGACTTGGAATAGTGGTTTGTATGTGAAAGTGGGGGCCAAGCTCTGCTGCTCTTAGCCTTTCTCTGCCACTGACTCACAGTGTGACTATTGAGTCTTCTAGGATACCTTGTTTTCCCTCTTGAAAACAAAGATCCTGATGTCTACCAACCTAACAGAAGTCACAATATATTAACATTTCAGTGGTGCTTTCAAGTATCTCAGGCTATGGAAACAGACTCTTTTATATGACCTTGTGCCTAACGTGACTCTCCCAAGTTAATTTCAACTGAGCTTGTAGCAATTTAATAGATGTGGGAAGGACTCAGGCTTTTGTTTCTTAAAACTATTTCTGAAGAATCCACAGCAGGCCTTACTAGGCAGGTGCATTACAAAGGTGCTAAAAGCCACTCTTCCAGTCTGAACATGTTCAGGATCAGCTCCAAGCACTGAGTCTCGTCTGCCAGAACAAAACTCTGTTTGCCAGGTTTTGTGACTTGCATTAGGTACCCAGTGATTTGACCAGGCTGTTCACCTACTTTTTACCCAGTTAAAGGAGCAGCTTTCCTGGAGTTGCAATGTTAAATGATAGTCTTCTACTTGGGCATCTTGTGTAACACCTCAAGGTCCTAATCAGAGATGACCTGATAGATTAGCCTAGAAAAGTGTTTTTGCAATCCCTAATGAGGCTGCCCCAGGCCCGGCTTTATCCTTAAGCTAGTTATAAGTTGATAGCAAATGTGCATCCTGTGTAGCATAAAAAAGATCCCCAGAGATGGAAGATCCAGGTAAGATAGACAAGAGGCTTAGATAAGAGCAGAGCTCTGATCATGCATGCTCTCCTTCTAGGAGGCCAGATTGCTCTGGGGTGATTGGTAATTAGGGGTACAAACTCAACTTTTTAAGGTAGCTGGTCTCAATGTAGCCCAGGGACATGATTCCAAAAGACTGCTCTGTGACCTATGACATCATCTGGGTCTCCAGTGTACAAGCAAGGACAGTTTTGGGCTGTCTTATTACAAAAGCTATAAATCTTCAGCCTCCCCTGCTCTGGGGATGCTGGCACTGTTGCTATCTGCTGCATGCTCTGGAAGTTAAAGAGCTGCAGTTTTTAGAATTATCAAATTGGCTCCTGCCAACCCCAATGACGAGCTCCTGCTCTACTGAAAAGCAGGGTTTTCATGAGAATTATTTACCCATAAGCTGTACCCTGTCTGGCCCAACTAGCTATGCATTCTGGTGTAACAAAGCCAGACAAGAAACACCATAAAACCAACCTATTGGTGCCAGAAACCAACTAGTTACCATGACCAGAGGCTCCCACTGCCTTCCACTGCCATGGGAGAATATGTACTCATGGGTTTTTATGAATAAAATGCCTTTTTTTTCCCTTCATATTCACCAATGCTATATTAGCTAGCTTCCTGCAGACCCCCCAGTAATAACACTTCAAAGTCTCTTCCTTTCTCTCTTGAAGCTTCAGGGAAATAAATAGCAAGGGGGGTCCCTAGTTAGTGCTGCTGCACATTAAGTCTATAGTAATTTCCCAATGGAGAGATCACTTAGACAGTAATGGGAAGTAATAGGGGGAAACCAAGCAAGGCTTCCATAAAATCACTGGAAACAATTGGAATAATTCATTGGTATTTCAAGAAGTCAGTGAAACCTGCCTGAACCAATGAATCCCAAACCAGAACAGTGAGCCAAACAATGCCAGTGCCCAGAGAGCAATATGCCCGGTCTGTGTGAGGCATTTCTCTGCCACCCTATTTGACACAGCACTGGGACTGTCTCCAGTGCCGCAGGATCTGAGGCAGAGAGATAGTTGGTGTTACTGCTGTAGTGAGCCCTGGTCCCTCCTCACTTCTACATGTCTTTTCCATAGGGCTACGCTGTTATGCCAAATTCCACCGGAACCGAAGAGTGACCCGGAGGAAAGGGCGCTGTGTGGAGCCTGAATCAGCCAATGGAGAGCAGGGATCTTTCATTAATGTTTAGGAGGGTGGGACTCTTGCCTGGATGGTCAGGAGCTGGGGTCAAACTGTTTATACCTAGCAATGGAAATTAGAGGAAAAAGTTGAGCAAATGACGGAAGCTGCAGGCTCTGAACATGCCAGGTCCCAGCTAGACTGAAACTCATGTTCATTATAAATGGTGGCATCAGCCTTTTCTATAGCAGGACTGCACTCCCCCTCCCTTCCCTCAGCACATTCCTGCCATTGAATTGAGTCCCCCTCTCACAGTTAGTAAGCGATGCTCATGACTCCCATTCTGATGGTCCTGCCAGGAACAGACTCTGCAGTTTCATCTCCTCCTCTCAAGAGAGGCAAGATGTGGAAGATCCTTCAGGGCAAAGGGGATATGAGCTTAAACTTTACCCCTTAATTATTTGCTTGAGAATAAAGGTAGGTAGATCCTCCTTAAGGACTGGAAGTTCCTAGAGGAGAGGAAATTTGTAGCATCCAGGTGGAATCAAAGATGGGAAATGGATCAGCAGGAAGCTGCCTGCCGAGGTGAGAGAGGACCCTCTGGCAGACCTCTTGCTCTCTCCCTTTTTCACTGCTACAGGCATATTCCCTAGCTGTTACACACTACCCGCTTCCTACCTGTTCTCTTTGGGACCATCCAATCCTACGCCATCCTTCCTTCCTTTCTTGCTTTCAGAGAACCACCTGGTTTCTGCAAGGATGTGGCAAGACATCCCAGCCTGTAACTCTCACTCATTTAGCTATCCTGCCAGGTCTGTTATTTTTAATGATTATTTTTAGGAGCTTTCTGGGGAAGTGATAGTTTTCCTAGTGAGCCAAAAATAAAGTTTTTGGTAACAGGAGATAGGGACAGGCTGTTCCATTGTAGTAAATCCTGTGACATGTTGCATGTGTGTTTCCATGATATGTAAATAAAGATATGGATATCCTTTGTGCAACTCTTCTGCTTTTTTGACTGCACCCAAGGATGGCGAGGAGCCAGAAAAGCCTATAGGGAAGCTGGTCAGCAGGTAACACTGATGACTTGAGGTGATCACACAGAACAATTGTGCCACTGGTAGAAAAATTTCTCTGCCCAAGGTTGCCTGTATTCTCACTGAAATTTCAGATAACAGTTTCTGCCTGGTGTAGCCAGCCAGATGTTTCAAACTTCTTTATATTAATACTTAATTACTTAAATACTTAATAACTTCTTTATATTAATACTTAATCACTTCAGTGATATATTGGAGCAACAAAGGCTACCTGTGTTAACCTGGAGTAGTGGTAGCTGGTGAAGATGTTCTTTGCTACTGCTAACACCCCAATACTATGAAGCTTTTATATCCAAGAGCCTGGAGATGTATAGTACTTTCTGTAGGAAGAGAAATATTAATCATGGTGCTGTGGGCAGAATCCTCTTTACACAGCTTCCCTAAACCCCCTGTGTTCCATTTAGTTAGTCAAACCTCCATTTTGCAATCCTATTTATGCTGTGGTGCCACTTTGCATTGTGTATTCACTCAAAGACTGTGAGCACACTTTACATCTCTAATATAATGAGTACCCAGTCATGGCCACAGAGAGATGCTGTGAATACAATGTCACTTCTGACCTGCACACACCTGCACTGCTAAAGGAGGAATTTGTATGGGAGCATTTAGGCAAAACCTACCCCAGGGTTGGATGTAGCTATTTAGGTTTCTGTTTACAGCATGACAGTCTTAGCCCAAAAGACAGAAGTAAAGAAAGGTGGTTTGCTTTCAGCTCGATGTCACAGCAGCAAGGATTCAATTTGTTAACCCAAGGAGAGCAATGCAGCCCCTCCTTCAGCCCAGATGCAGAATAGTGGGTGGTGCTGCCAGTGCCATTGTCAGTGGAAGCATAAAGGGAAAAAAGGTTCCTAATTGATCACATTCAATTGCAGAGCTCTCAGCCTCTGGTCTGTGTGACATTGATGAGAACCACATGCCCAGGCACTATCAAAAGCAGGTTTGATATCACATTGCTTTTTAGTGTAGGAGCCAAGATCTGGGGGGAACAGTGCAACTGAAAGCAAGCAGGAAATTTTGTGGGGGTCTTTATCCTTGGTGATGCAGATATTCCTTGCCCCTTACACTACATATGGGTGTAGGATCCTTGTAGGATCATGGACAGTGTTTGAGGCAAGACTTTGTTGCAAATCATGTGAAATACAAGCAAGTCTGAATTTTGTTGGAGCTTTTAGACTCTAAAAGGAGACTTACTCCTTCAGCTCTTGCTTTTTCAGCCTTCAGTCTGCTATTAACTCTGAATATAAAGAACAGATTATTCTTAATTGGTGGGATTAGTTAAATTAGTTAAGGTCAGTGAAGATTCAGTTAACTATTATCAGTCAAGTCAGGGATTACTGGATTGATTGCTCACATTGGAGTTTCAGAAACAGTGACCAAGTGTCATTCCTGCTGAGTCAAGCTGTGGTGTTGCAGAGGTGGAGCAGGAAAGGTGAGCAGTGGTACAGGCACATGCTGCATAGCCACAGCAGCGTGAAAAGAATCAGCCTGAATTATGGATCAGCCAGATCAACTACTGACTTCACAATTGCAGTGCAAAGGAAAGCTGTTGAGTAAATAATGTGCAAAGGTGTGGAATGCAAGAGCAGCCTGTGATATAAAACCCCAGGGCAACATTTGTACAACAAATCCAACCCACTTGTGAGCACAGCAAAGCTTTTTAGGGCCGCTTTGTGCTATCTCAAAGGCATGAGAGCAGCTGCAGAGCATCACCATCACTGGGTTACTTTTAGCAGGTTCCCCTTCCTTCCCAGTATCTCATAGTCACAGTGTAGTCAGTGACAGCTTTGCCTTTGGGGGCATTAGGTCTGAACAAGAGAGAGATACAAATGTCAAGCAAGACTTGATTTATATGCTCTTCTCAACTGATTATTTAAGAAACTCAAATTAAGAATTCACACAAGCTCAGCTTCTCTGCTGCCCTCAGAGAATTTAAGTCAGAGCTCTTGCAAGATTGTCTATTGTCTTGAAAGGACTTTGGCCAAGGCCCAAACCAGCCATAGCAATAATTTCTAAAGTTAATTGCAGGGCATGCATGCAAGAAAGGTGAGCGACAAAATACCACCCAAAGTCCTGTTCTACAGCTACTGCTGTTAGTAGCCTCTGAGAGTCCAAGGGTTATGCATCACTTTAAACTGCTTCTCCAATGATGAGAATCATTAAACATGGAAAAGAGAACAGCATACTGATTTGACATAATCATTTCAGCAGCTGCCTGCTCTGCAAATGCTGTTGAATCTCAGGGATGTTGCTGGTAGCTGCCAAAATTATGACTGCAGGAGAGACAAGGAGTGGAAGCACAAATTAACACACTTGGGAATCATTCTGTCTCAGGTCTGTAATAGTCTGCATTCATTTTCACTTGGAGGTGTTTTATTGAAACCCTCTCTCTTCCCTCCCTCCCCCAGTAATTACCCTATTGTAAATCCACAGTGTGCGAAAGTGCTTCAATTTCAAACCCATGCTATACCAAATTGTTCACATCCATGCCAGTCATTCTCTGCTACATAAAGCCTGGAAAAAACATTGCTTTCATATTTTTTATCAGAAAAAAACCAGAGGGCGGTTGTTTTCTTGGAATGTTCTGAGTGAGCACATGTACTCCATAAAACCACTTCTGGTGTGTCAGTTCATTTTCTGGAGTGCCAGTGAATCTTGAAGAGTAGTCTCTTAATGTTATCTCAAAGCTTTAGTTAGATTTTAGAAAATCAGAGAAGCAGCTTGTTGCTGTTGAGATTGGGAAGGACTTCCAAGTGTATTTGTCAAGATACCACATTATTGTGACCCTCTTCACTCCCCAAATCACCTTGCCATAGCCTGTTTTGCAGTGCAGTTGCAGGAGGAGGCTTCCCACCAGCATTTCAAAACGCCTTCAGTTTTCCCTCCAATCCAGGTAATGGATTCTGTTTGCTGATTTCCAATTGGGATTTAAAAGGGAGTTTGTAGAGCCAGGCAACTTCTATATGCTCTTCCTCAGTACTTATTCAGAAAGGCTCTGTGGCTAATATATGTATATGTGCTGAGCTGGTGCTTTCATTGCTCTCAACTCCATAGCCAGGGGCAAAACTCAGAGACACTGGTGTCAGCTGCAGCCTTTAGTTATCTTCAGATTAAACCCCTACAGAGGGGAAGAAGGGCAGAACTATGAGGGGTGAGCTTGTCTTTACCCCCATGGGCCAGATAAGGACTGCAGGAGCAATTGTATTAACTCCTTTACTTCCCTATGGAATTGCTATCACCTTACTCATCAAGGGTACAGTGTCCTGAAAAGGCAAAGGAAAGCATTTCTGCCTTATTAGCCTCACTTTTATGCTGTCAGGAGGCAACCTGGCTGTGTGTTAGGCTTTTCCTCAGTCTGCACAAGGCAAACCAATTGATTTTTTAAAACAATAGATTTCTCATAAAGCAGCTAATTGCTGGGTATTGGTTGCAGTGAGCTGAACTCACCTGAAGCAGTCTTCTAGTCACAAAAATCCCCGTATCCAGTCTCCTGGGTCACCTGCTTCTCCCTGCAGGTCTTCTTTAACTTGCTGCTTATCTTCCTCTCCATGCTGTGTTACTTTATCAAGCTTGGGGAAGGGAAGAGAGACAGTGAGTTACACAGAGAGGCAATTTACAAGGAACAAGCAGCACAAAGTAGAAATAAAAAACAAGCAACCCCCAGATCACACAGGTGTAAGAGACGTGCAAATGCATAATGTCTGTCACGGCTCTCATTGTTTTCATATCATTAAGACATTTCTAAGTCACTTGAGCCCATGACATGCAAGCCCAGGATACAGTAAGCAGGGCTGAATTAATTGCATGATACATTGATGAACAAAATGAAGTAAAGTGCTTTTACTGTACAAGGGGAAATGCTTTGCGTTAAATAGCAGACACATCAATTCAAATTATGGCTTATGCTGCATAAATGATAATGAGACTCTGTCTCAGTCTGAGTGAGAATGCTGAAGGGAGCAAAGACGCCCACATGCTGCTGCATCCATATCGTTCAACTGGGACAGTGGAATTTGTCTTCATAACAGTTCTCCTTTGATAGATACCTGTCTTGGCAGAAGGCATCCTAGTGCACTTTACACACAGCACTGAGCCAGCAATATGGCTATTCAGTCTCTCTATCTTTCCTACCATCTCAAGTGTCATATATTTTTGTAATTTACGTTGAAATCCAGTCATTCCTTGACATTACTGGAACCACTAGCATTGATCTCATTTGATACCACTGCTTCTGTAAATAGAGGCAGGACTTCCCTGTAAGACACAGTAATGTGTCCCTGCAAGATACAGTAATGGAAGTGAAGTCACAGCTCGTGTCATGTGGCAATAGATGAGTTATATTTCAATCTTTCATTTGAAAGTGACACATTCAGAGATTCCCGAGGGGACTTTCACAGCCTTTTTGGGTTTTTTATTGCTGTTCTGAGCTATGCAGGCAGTCAGTTTTATTCTGATGCTTCATAGCATTTTCTAGGTAATTTCATTTTGGCATTTAGTGCTTTGCCTTGGGAGATCTTGAAGTGTGCTGCATACAAGCAGTACATAGCACTCAGGACCCAGTCAAGGACAGGCTGGATAGCACTACATTTGTGGCTTGTTTGAGGATATTTGACGGTAGGTTCAGCACTGCACAATTCTCACTGCTTGAACTGGAAAGGAGACTGAAGGATGACTCATGCATTTCCACATCCAACTTCTGCAATGAACCTCTGACCCAGCTCATTTCTTAGAGGGCCCATCTTTTCTGTAAGAAGGAATAATGACAAGAGAGGAACTGACCTAGTAAGACATTGCAGTCTTACACTGCAGACAGCACACATTAGGCAAGGAAGGGAGGATTTGAGAAGTGTCATCCTGACCTCTGGGTTCTGCTATTTCACTTGCCAGACTTGGGGAGAAGGCTCCTGGTATGAAGCAGACAGGAAATGGGAAGTTATAGCTGAACTGTGTGGAGCTGAATTGGTCACTTACCAACTTCTCTAGCTCTAAAATGAAACCAGCTTTCTTTCAGAATGAGAAATGAAGAACTTGTTATTTGTACCAGATTTCTAGCCAAAGGGTTCAGTCATCTAGTTCTAGGGAAAAATCCAGGGCCAAAGGAAGCAACTAAGTACCTGCCAGCCACCCTAGCTACCTGACTCAATTCCTAAAACTGAGCTTAACTTGACTTAGCTGTTGGGTGACATAGCTGAGCAGAGTTAGCACCTTAAAATACCCTTTTTATTGGTGTCTATCAACAGTTTCTTTGTCACTCCTTACTTTTTGGTCACAGCATGAATGATGTATGCATAAAAACTCTCTTCCTGCAGAAAGCTGCTAAGTCCTTCACATGCATTAGCTTTCCTGGACACTGATTACAGTCAAAGTATAATGTCCAACCTCGTCTCACTACATTGCATGTGCTAGCAGCAGGAAGAGTTTGGCTGGGTGTTTGGAGCCAACAAACTGATCTGTGCATAGTTTTAACTTAGTGGTGGCTTTGGAAACATAAACACAGAGTTTTTAGGGTTAGAAGGGGCCTCTGGAGATCATCTAGTCCAACCCCCTGCTGCCCCTTCCCCCTGCCAAGGCAGGGCCACCTGGACAGGTGACACAGGAACATGTCCAGTTGGGTNTGTCCCGGCTGCCCCCGCCCCTCGCCGTCCCCGGGCCCGGCCCTGCCCCACGTGAGCGGCCCCGCCGCGGTCCCGGGGTTGCTGCCATGGAGCTGCCGGCCGTCAGCCTCAAGGTAGGGGCCTCCCCTGCCCCCGGGGCTCGGGAGCGGGGCCAGAGGAGCGGGAGCGCGNCCCTTCTTGGACAGCTCTGCCACCCTCAACGTAAAGAAGTTCTCTCTCATGCTGAACTGGAACTTCTGGTGTTTTAGTTTATGCCCATCGTCCTGTGACTGGGTNGGGAGCGCGGCTAGGGGCTGCCGGGGCGGCTAGGTAGGGGCTGCTGAGCCGCGGGCGCTCGGATCGGCCCTCCCTGTATCCCTCCTCTCCTCTTGCACGTTCTCCAGCCCTGTGCCTGGTCCACATCCTAGCTGAGGCCCTGCTCGGAGCTGCGGAGCCCTCTGAGGAGGAAAAACTGATGTTTNCAGCACCCGCCTTCGAGGCATTAACGAGATCAGAAACCGTGCGGTTCACATCAGGTAGGCAGAGCACCCGGACTGCCTCCTCCGCTGGAACGCGTCTGACCAGCTGCCACTCAGGGAACTCTAACAAGAGCCCCCGAGCCGCGACGCGGCGCAGCNCTACTTTTTTCATCACATGGGCAAAGGCTGCAGAAGTTGTAAATGCCATGAAGCCGAGTCGTGGGAGGTTTCGGTTGGATATCAGGAAAACTTTTTCCCCAGAGGGTGGTCAGGCACTGAACAAGCTCCCCAGGGCAGCGATCACAGCACCAAGACTGAGTTCAAGGAGCATTAGGACAACGCTCTCAAGCACAGGGTGGAATTCTTGGGGTGTCTTGTGCAGGGCCAGGAGTTGGTGATCTTGATGGGTCCCTTCCAACTCAGTGTATTCTATGATTCGTGGTTGTTGAACCCATCAGGTGATGACTCCAAAGTTTGCTCTTACTTCAGGGATATTGCTAAAGTGGCCAAGGACTGGGCAGAGACAACAGCTGGCTATTAACTAGTGTCCGTGGAGGTTTCCAGCTTAGCTGACCAGAGCTAAGCCAAGATAAACACTGCACAAGATCCTGAGGAGACAAAGTTTTTGGTTGTCAAGCAAAGTATCCTAGAAAGATAAGCCCACTTACTTTGGGGTTATTATATAGATAACTGCAATTGCTTGTCTGCTGAGGAGGGCAGGCCCCAGTTGAGGGCACTTTGGAAACTTCAGTGAATATCTGATAACTAGAGAAAGGAGATATAAGTGACTTAAGCACAGTTACGTTACGTTTTTCACTTTTGGGAGAAGCACTTCCTTGTGGACAAGACAGTGCATGTTAAAATCTCACTTTGTTTTCTTTTGATGTTGGTGTTTGATACTGTTGTTTTCTGTGCTACCAGACAGGTGACATTTTCCTCTTTTTTTATTTTTTGTCTTTCACATTTTCAGAACCCTGAGATTTCTAAGTGTATGTGTCCTTTCCCAGCTTCACTACTTTGTGATCTCATTTAATACAGTATAGTTCAGGTGCTTTCTTTGGTTAAAGCTTTGCCCAGAAAGTGAAAGCACTGATGAGTGAAACTGATCACATCAGGTTTTTTTGCTGGTGATTTGTTAAGCTGTGAGCAATGGCCTTGGACCAGGCTGCCTATGGGTTGGATGGGAGAATAGTATTATCCCAGCTACAATTATGAATTCAGCTTTGTACAGGACAGCTTTCATGTGGCTGTGTTAAATAAAAGATTGGTGTTCATATAATGATGAATACCCCTCTTACTAGTTCACCAAGAAAAGCAACTTCCCTTGTTAGAGGCAAGTAAGCAAATGGATTTTCCAAAGCCCGGCAAGTGGATTATATTGTATTCTGGAAACTAACTGATACTTTGCTCTGACAAGTTTGGACTATTGTGTGATTCCCAGGGCACCAGGAAGATTAAAAGATCTTGCCTTCTGCTTTGTTTTGGTTTGATTATTTTATTTCCAGGCTAAAACAACAGTGAAAACTAAGGACACTTAATTAAAAAGTTTGCCAACACAAAATACATGTTCTACCATGGGAAATGGAGAAAGGGGAGCTGAAAAATACTGACTTTTCAATGAATAAGTCACAAAGACAACAAAACTAAAATGTTGCCTTTCTTCTTTTGTTTCAGACAACCATTCCCCAATCTCTTACTAGATACGCGTGAGCTTGTCCTGGGCAAACTCTTTTCAGCATTAAGAAATTCCTTGTTGTTGAGTCTGCCAGTTCTGCTCTGAGCTGAAGAGCCAGGAATAGGGAGTTAATAGTTGTACATAAATGTTCATATTATTCCTGAGTTAGGGACTGATTCCCTGGAAAATACCACAAAGTTGGGGAAGATTCTTACTCAGCAAGGGCCTGGAAATAACACACACTGCTACTATTCATTGGCATGATCTGCTTACGGGTTCTGTGAGATTATAAAGATGAGCCTCGTGATAGAAGTAGCTCCAAGAAAGCTGCATGACTGAGCTGTGTTTGTGCCAGAATGTAGCAGTATCTTAGCCTAGGGGTCTCTCTTTAAGCTACTTGCAGAGCTATAAAATTAATGTAGCAGGCTTTACCCTGGAGTGGGTGGGGAACATGCTCATGGAACAGGATCTACTGGCTCCGTTCTAACAGCCATGCTCAGCAAAACGTAGAGAAAACAGCACAGCCATACTTTTGCTGTGACAGCTTGACACCTATGATTATTGAAATAATCATGCAGAGCCTTGAAATACAACGTTTGACTTTGATCAAGCCTAGACAATGCCCTACAATCCATGTGCCTGGAAACACACATTTTGTGCTTAGGCATTTTTAAATGCTAAGTCACATCATCAAGGAATAATAGAGATGTCTGTATGTCATGTGGTTCAACCTCCTGCTCAAAGCAAGGCAAACTGAAAAGTTAGGTCAAATGGCTCAACTCAAAAATCAGCTGAGTTTTAAAATAACAGAGCCATGACAGCCCCATTGGATAGCCTGTCCCACTGCTTAAGCACTCTCATTATTATCACTCTGTTATAATAATGAGCAGCATCCACACAGGTGGCCACTCAGATTCATATTTTGGTTTTGTGTGTGCTCCGGTGAATGTCACTCATAGAGTAGGTGACCTCACTCCAAAATAAAAAAAATTAAAAAAAAAAAAAAAGTGAGTAAAATAAGTAAATAAAGTAGAAATTTAGATACAACAAGAAAATAATTGTAATTTGGAGCTGCTTAATTTTTAACTTGGTCAAAATTCAACCTTGTGCTAAGTTCTGTGCTGAAGCATGTTTAAATGAGTTCCTGTTCCAAAGAGTTTCCCATCAAACGAGACCCTGGCAGACCTCTTTTTATGCTTGGCAATTAGTTCCATCACATGCTGGGATTTGCAAAGGAGGTAGGAATTCTCCTTAGCTCTCCCCAGTTTCCAATGGGATGCTTTTAATCACATGGCCATCCTTCTTCCCAGAAGAGATGGGAACAAAGGACCCACCTTTCTTATTTTCTGCTCTCACCACTAGTTCAAGTCTTAGGAATTATTTTCTCAAAAGAAGAAATGTGTGTCTATGTTAGCTACAGACTTAAGTCCTTGGACAAATGGAAAAATTTTAAATTCTGCTGTCTTATCAGGAGACTGCCTGCAAATTAACTAATCTCACACAGTAACTGTAGCTTTTCATTAACACTGTATTTTCTATGTTAAAGCATACCAACACCACCAGCCAATTCCATAGTGCGCTGAAGAACTGTCAGGTAAATTGACTAATAACTAAAAAGGGAATATCTTGCTTTTATTTCAGCAGTCACTCATAGTATCAACCCTAGTTTACCTGACTTTATGCAGATGACTAAAAATACTTCATAATTTAATAACTGCAGTATTGATCTAGACAGCTTTAAAAAAAACCCTACCCTGCCTAATTATGTTAACTGGTGAGCCTTGAGGGGTCTTGTGGGTATGTAACATGCAATTAAATACTACCTAATTAAGAATTTTCCTGATGTTGTGATAGTCTCTTGAGTAAATGCTATTTGCATGACTCCATTTTTATCCAGGAACATCTTGTATTTTACTGATTAGCAGTTTTTCCCTGGTGTGTGCAGTACGATTTGGGAGAAGGGGAAGCATGGGGGGTGGTGAAGCATTTTGTAAGCTTTCATGAACAATTTAAAAAATTAATTAATAAAAATCTGTCTAAGCAGCATTTGAAGTTACAGCAAAGTCTAGCGAGTGCTCAGCAGCTGTGATGGGGCACTGCAGGGAAGGAAGAGCAGGAAGTAAGACATTTGCATTGTAGTGTCATGGCAGAGCAGTGTGAGCCGCAGCAGCTGGGCCACCCCTGTGCTTTCCTGACTGTGCTTCACTTATGTCACAGCTTCACTCTCTTCTCCAACAACTAGTTTTGTTTTAAGTTAGAGCATGGACAGATGTTTTAAGTCAAGGACTCTAGCAGGATGTCAGTAGATCTTCATTTCTTTTTAGTGTCTTAATGCTCCTATCTGCATACAGCTTTCCTGTATCCACTGAGTAACTTTTGCTACATAATCATTTCCCAATTTTCTTTTTTTTTCCTTTGGGGGGGAATGTGCTTCAGAGGGGTCTTGGTAATGTGGGTTTGGTATTTTTTTAGACCGAGGCCAGCATAAATGCCAATTTGGAGCCTTTCTCACAGCTAGGAAAAAATGGAAGTGTGCCTGTATCCTATGGATCCTCTGCTATGTCCAGGCTTCAGCCTTTCTTTAGTGAGGCTGTTAATAGAGCCTGTCTTCCATATTCTTGTTTTCACAAATGTTTAGAGAGCAAATATGAGTGATCTCCCTTTGAGGAAGTGACCAGCAGGCTATAGATGTAGAAAAAGGCTGAAGTGATACATTTTTGTTCCCATTTGCTCTCTGAATAAACATGTAGGGTATGTTTCCTTGGTTACAAAGACAGCAGGTGGTGGTGAAGAGAATCCTCATATCACTTATTACAGTATGATCCTTTCTTCTTGGATTCGTCCCCTTGAGCACAAGGATCAGGATCATTTAGGACACATGCAAAGTACAGGATTTGTGACAGCATTATCTTACTGCTACTCAGGGCACTGTTGGCATTTGGACCTGGTGGCTTCACTGGGAGTAAAAAGAGCTGTGTGCTCTGGCAGGATCAGGTTCAGAGAGTCCTCGAAGAAGCCTTCAGGTCTGTTAATACTGCAGTGAGGTTGGACCACTGCTCTGAACAGACTGGAAGGAGGTAAAAGATGGATTTGCTGAGGACTGGAGTGAAATTTGGGGAGCTGCAGGCATGGCTATCCATGGGCTTTTTGGTGATGGGACGCCAGATTGGTCATGGATAAACTATGCTAGCACAGTGTAAATCAGATTGCCTGGCTTTCTGTGCAAACTCTTCTGGAGTTCCAAAATCAATAACCCATTTAGCAAAGGCTAAGTGGTCCCTGAATCAGCTGTCCACAGAGATGACAAGAAGAATGAATGACTACAGTGTAGCACCACAGGAAATATTCAGCAATAGATGTGGAGAAATATAGCTTTGCCTTCACTCTCCCAATTGCTTCACCATCTTTCTGCACTGGTTCATGGGTCCAGACCACTCTTCCACCCATCCCTTGGGGACAAGATGGTGTCATTTCCTGTTGATCCTCCCAGAGTTCTCCCAACATGCTGACCTGTCTTCCTGTTTGTTTTTTTTTTTCATAGGCTATCATTCTCGTACATTGGCTGCTCACGGTGTGGTGAGTGATTTGTGTCTGGCCTGGGGGAGAAGCGTGTATTCCTTCAATCTAGGAATGGGGTGTTCCCTGGGAATCAGCACTCCCTGTTTGTGCCTGTGTGCAAGAAGATCCTAAATCTAAGAGTGAAGTGTTTGTATGGGAACAGGGATGAAAGCAAACTGTTGCAGGCTTACTGTGAATGTGAGCTGGTGTTTTTTTGTCTCATTTGGCAGGGGATGCATGAATCACATGTTGCCACTGTCCTATGCCTGGGGAAATTTCAGTGTCCTTGCACTGGGGATCTGGGCCATTGTGCAGCGAGATTCCCTTGATGCCATAACGATGGTGAGTGTAAGAGTATTGGTCTCCCCCAGGCTGCTCAGGAAGAGGGTGGAGGGCAGAGTCTTTGAGCCAGTGATGATTTTCAGCTGTTCCCAATACAGCAGTGAACAAGTAAATTCCCTGTTTGGGTGAGTTTGAGTTTTTTTTAAGAGAGCATATAAATCTACGAGCTCTGTAAACCATGGTGAGAAGCATTCACTGTCAATTATTTTTCTTGTCAGAGATGAGACATACTTGATTCTTGTTTTTTTTACCTGCTGTTGTGACTTGTAATGTCCAGATGAGGACTCAAAATGTTTAATATGCTTGATTGGAGGGGCTTTGTAAAACCCGTTTCTGCTCATTGAATAGATAGGCAAACAAAAATAAACAATTCTAGAATATATTACGAGAAGATATCTGACAGATGTGAAGAAAAGGCATGAAATACAAGACCATTCATCCAGGAGTATCTGGGGCAGTACCAAGAATACTATGTGATACTGGGGTGAAGGATGATTGTGTAAGATAGATCTCGCAGGAAACAGATGCTGACTCTTACTGTCAGTGGTTAAACCCTTGCTCTGTTCATGTCCCATTCTCTCTCCTTGTTTCCAGTTCCTGACTGGCCTGCTGCTCACAGTCCTCACAGACATCATTCACATCTCTATCTTCTACCCTTCACATGACTTCCTCAGTGATGCGAAGCGTTTCAGTATAGGCATGGCCATCTTCAGCCTCCTCCTCAAACCTGTGTCCTGCTATTTGGTGTATCGAATGTATCGGGAGCGTGGAGGAGAGTACACTTTTAACATAGGTAGGATGCTTTCTCTGCTTCCATGTCAGTGTAGGCCACCTCCTCAGGTGTTAAGGGGACTGCCTTGCACTTTGGACCCATCAGCCTGAACTCTGTGCAACTGGATTCTGCCCTCCTTTCCAGACAGATGGGGTGCTTGCTCTCTCTTGCTCATATTTGTTCTCCCATTTTGTCATTCTGGTGTGTCTTTGGCCTTAAATTTATATTCTTCCTCTCTCCCCTTGCAGACCTGAAGTTTTTGACAGCCATTTTGCCCACAATGGTGTTGTGAGAGGCTTTTCCTCTCTTCCTCCTCCTGCATTTGTGTGTGTTTGTTGGAAACTTTTGGGTGTCCTTTCTTTGTCAGCCCTTTCTTTTCCTTCTGGGGGAAAGTAGAGGCAGTATTTCCTCTGGCTGGATTACGAACAAGAGGGAAATAAAGCTGGATTTCCACCTCCATGCTTTCTGTGGGCCTCACGTCCTATTTACCTCAATTGTTTTGGACTTTGTTCCTCATGTGGAAAATGGGACTAATGTTTACCTCCTGGGAGTTTGCTTGGAGACATTTAATTTTTCCTCTGGTTGTACTTGATAATGATAATGTGGAAGATTTGCCAGAGAGGATGGTCTGTGGCTAGATGTTCTGGGTCTTGGTCAGCTTTGCCAAGTGTGCCTTGTGCTAGTTCATGCCTGAGCAGCTGCCAGGGATTGATTGTTTGCCAGGGATTGTTGTTTGAGTTCATGCTGGCAAAACCTGCAGCCTGGCACAGTTCTGTTTGTCAGCCTAAGAAGGCTGTGCAGGACAAAAAATGGCATACCTGCATTACAG
Source organism: Platysteira castanea (assembly GCA_013397175.1). NCBI lineage: Eukaryota > Metazoa > Chordata > Aves > Passeriformes > Platysteira > Platysteira castanea. The sequence continues at coordinate 16,989 of VYXC01008338.1, forward strand.
TGTCTGGAAGCTGTTTCTTATTCTGCTTTGACGGTAGCAAAGATCACACTCCTGTGAAAAGAGGTGGAAACTTGCAGAGGAGGAGAAGCCATGGAAGGAAAGCGTGGCTTAGGGCACTGTGTGCTATTTGCATCTCTCTGCTAGTGCAGTGTGGATGTCGTCTCTGCCAGCTACTTGTGAAAATCCAGACATATAGGTCTTACCTGGGTCAGGAAGCATGTGAGTCACCTGCAGTGCCTTCTTTGTGCCAGTTTTTATTAAATGCTCGCTGTGTTGGTCATTGGGATTCAACATGTGTATCCCATAGAAAGTGTAGGTATCACTGAGGAGTCCATCTCTTTGCTTGGAATTTAGGAGTACTTCTTTTCAACCACACTATCCCAAACCGAGAGTCTTCTCTCAGGCACAAGTGGGAATTCAAACGCTTTGTAGTTTCATATCCTCTCCTGAACTGTCTTTCTTACAAGATTTTCAGTACTAACTGTGTGTTGTTTTGTTCTGAATGTGCTTGACAAATTTCCTCTCGTTTTCCTACTATCTGGCATTTTCTTTTGAACCCAGCAGTGTTGAAATTTTCCTGGCCTTTTCTGCCTTGTTTTGCTTCTACATTAAGTCCCTCTGTTGCTTGGGAGCATCCTTGCTGCTTAAAACAAACCCCTCATAGTCTGGTGGCTGTCTGTGATTCAGGTTGCTTTCTCCCCATGATAAATGCCTGGCCCACAGATAAAGAGCTGTCAATGCACATTCTCTGCCTCCTCTTTCCCTGCTCATCCCCTGGACAGTAACATGATTTTGCAAAGAAAAATTGTTCATAGTATAGTTAGGAGTACTGTTGGATTCAAGTTTGGTGCCACACTAGAGGCATAGCTGCATTGTTGGGAAGAGTGGTTCATGGATATATCATGCCTTTAAATCTATGCTGTCAGCTAGCCACAGTTCCTGCAGCTTCTGGCTCTGTTCATTTTTCCATGAGTTCTCATACACTTCATCTTGCTGAAATACACTGTTACAGGAACCTGTTGTGCTGCTATGGGGTATTGTGGGTCTTGAGTTCCACACAGCCATGTGGCTACTAAGAGGGCAGTTCTCAAGGAAAGAATAGGCATGTTGGAAGGATGAGTTTCCTTACCTCCTGCCTGTTTAGTGAGGATCACAGACCACAGGTGCTGGGAGCTGGTAAAATGTGTGCTCCTGAGCTGTTGGTTTCTTCTAGGGCATTCAGTTCTTGTCCTTTCGCCTTTGTCCCAAGCTTGTTCTCTTCCATCTCCATTCAGGTGTCACCAGTGCAGGCCAGGACCGCAGCACTTACGAGCCCATCGATCAGCCAGACGCACCTCCACAGTGGCCTTCCTCGAGCAAGGCAGCCCAGCCACCGTACTGAGGCACCCTGCAGCCCAGGACAGACACTTCCCTTACCCAGCTGAGCCTTCCACTCTTCCCATGGAGCAGCACCTGCTACTGGGCAAACAGGAGAAGATCTGATATTTCTTTTGCCTCCCTAAAGGTTAGGTAGATGGGTTCTGCAGTAAGTCCAGAAGATCCTGGAGGTGTCATATAAAGCACTGTGACTCACTGTAATCCCAGTACTCTCCTTTCCTCCTTCCCCCTAAACCCCTCCTCTGTAGATGTGACTAAACGCACCTTCTGCAGTCTTCCAGGTCTTTCATTGTGCTTCCTCTTCGTTGTAAGAGAACCACTCAAAGTACTCCTGGACAAGCAATCTTTAAAACCCTTATGGACTGCCCTAAAACAATACAGTGTAGCCTGATTTTATTCAGATATATTTCCAGGAAACATCTGGGAGTTCCCAAGAGCTGTTTTTGATGGCATTATTTAACTTCTTGTTCTCCCAGTATGTGGTATTAGGTTTTATTAACTGATGCTTTTATGCAAGTTGAATGTCCTTCAGGATACTGAAAATGACTTTTGAATGTAGATTATAGATCCTTTGTGCCTTGAAATATCCTTTTGCCTTCAGATGCCTGTCTTAACAGAACTTGAAATGTTTCATTTTTCTAAGGAAACTATAAAATGAACACAGGTTTTCTGTGTTAGAAAAAGTTACACTGGTCACTTATGTCTCATTTGAAAATGTAGTTTTTCCTGAGGGCTTGGAACTGTACCCAGGCAGTCTGGGAGGGTCATTATGGGGGAAGGTTTACAGCGTTCTGATGGCTTTTAGTCTAAGCTTTACTCTGAGAAGTAGAAGATACTGCTTATAATTGTGAGTGGGAAGGTGGGCTAGTAAAATGGGGATTGGGGAAAGATGGATTTATTTACACTGTAGATGTGAGTTCCACTGGGTGTGACGAACTATAGACTCTGTTGTTATGCACGATAAATCTGTCCTGCTGTGGCTTTCAGGTAAGATTCTAAAAAAATAAAACCAACCAAACAAAACCCCAGAAGCAAACAAACAAACAAATTCCAACAGGATTCATTTACAGAAGAAAAAGAGTATGTTAGCTTTGGCAGAATTCTAGTGCTAGGAAGATACGTATTTTCCTTAAACAAGTTCATTTTCAAAGTTTATATCTGTTATTTTACAGCTGCATTTCTTTGACAAGACCTGCTGCTGTGTTGATTCTTTGGTAACCCAGATCTCTGTTGACTTTGCTCTAACCTCCAGAACCATTCCATTTGTATTTTTAAAACCAAGCAGTTTTCTCCCAACTTTGATCACTTCAAACATAAGCAGACGCTTCCTCTACTCTGCTGCATAAGCACTACAGTGGCCATAGAAGTGTGGTAGTTGGGTTTATTCTCTCAAAAAGAGTAAAGTTGGGCATTCATTTTACAAGCTTTATGTATAATAGGGCACAAGAATAGGAATCAGTCTGTTCTTGTGATTAGATGGCAAAGAAGGAAAGACTAGGCAGAAATTGCTGGGGCTTGTGGAGTTGCAGAGCCTTTATGTGAATGGGTTTTTTCAGCTCTTTAGAACTGTACAGTGACAGCACAGATCCCTGAATAACACATTTAAATGCTCAGGTTTTTTTTGGTTTTTTTTTTTTTACCTAGACCTATGTACTACAGACTGAAATGACTGCTTTAAATGCTGTGAGTTTTGGGTGTTGGCACAGTCAGTTATATCTAAGGGAGGCCTTCCCAGATGTTGTACATTGGAAATATCCATCTAGCTCACCTGCCATGCGTTCTTCTGTGGAAAATTTGGTACATTTGGGAGCTCCGGGCAACAGGGCAAAGCAGGAGTAATATTGAGCTTACAGTGCCTCAAGGATACCTATTTTAGGCAATAAATCAGAGGTGATGCTAAAAACACCTCTCTTGGCTAAGGAGAAAGAGAGTGTTTGTACCTGGTACAGGAGGGCGTGAGGGGATTCACGGAGCTGCTGTGCCAGAGCGTGGCCTCGCTGGCTTCCCGATGAGGCTCTCGTGGGGTCTCAGCGAGATCTGCTCACCCAGACAAGTGCGATGCTCCCTTCGGGTGGTGTTGCTTTGTTTTTAAAAATGCTCGGGTCCTGCTGTGCCCCGGGTTTTGGTGGTGAGCGGGGAGATCCGCAGGATTAAGCCTAGCCCGCCCAGGGCAGATGCCTCCCTCAGCGCTGGCGGGTTCTGGTCCGGGCGAGGAGGGGGAAGAGGAAGACGTGGCGCCTGTCCTGAGGCGCTGCCCGGGACAGGCACGGCTCCCGCCCGGGATGAACCCCCCTCTCCCCGGCCGGGCCCCGGCTTTAATTAGCCATGGCCCAGAGCGGCTTTCCCCGGCCATCTGTAGCCCCGGTCACCGACCTAATCGCGGGGATAAGCTGCTTACGGAGCCCCAGCTGGAGCGGGCGCGGGGCGCGGGCGCTGAGGGGGCCGAGGCTGGTTATCTCCGCGAAGAAGTGCCGGCTCAGACGCGTGTGGTCAGTCCCCGGGGCCCAGCAGTGCAGCCGGTGCCTCTCGCAGTGGGTAAGTGGAGCCGCGGGGGCTGCTGAGTGGGGCCTGGGCCGTGGGCGAGGGGCTTCTCGCTCCCACTACCGCATCCCGGGACACCGGCGGGTGCTTGGATGGCAGCACTGGGGAGGGAAGACCGCCTGTGTGTGACTGCTGATCTCACAGGCGTCATACGACAGAGCGATGGTTTGTTTGGTTTGTAACGCTGAGCAGTATGTAGGAAAAACCTGCTTTTAAGGCACTTAAAGTGTGATCTCGGAGTAAACACTGGCCCCTGCTTGGAAGGTGAATGGATCAGCCTTGGTCTGCAGGGATGGGGAAATAAGCACTCTGTGCAGCGCATATGTGTTTATTATGGGTCTGGCATTGTTACTGTATATCTGAAATGGCTTTTGCTTGAAAGAGCTTGATTTACTTTTCACGAACTGTGGTATTTACTTCCTTTTGCTTATAACAACAGAAATAACTGGATCACCTTATTTATATTTGCTTAATTGAATTTGTTTCAGATTTTAATGCATTAGTGTGTTGCTGCAAAGTGTGTATATAGTAAGCATGCATTAAATGTTTTATTTGGAATCATAAAAGCTAATATAAAATTCATTGGTCATGGATTTTGCAGTTCATAAAATGTGCGGTTTGCCTTGAGTATCTCTTCTGGCCTCGGAAGAAGTTTTAAAAAAGATCTTCATAAAATGTTGTTACGAGTGGGATTAACTCTACTGCTTAAAAGTGGTTATGATGAAGTCCTGAGTAGCAATTTCAGAAGGCAGACAAACATGATTTTGAAAGGATGCTATTTCTTCCAGATCTCAATGAGACTGAAATTGAGTAAGGTGAAGAACACCACCTGAAATAACCATGGTGATGTGTTGAGAATGTGGTACCTAGCACAAAGAACTGAAATGGAGAGCTAAAAAAATGACAAGTTATCAAAAAAAATATTATCAAGAAAATAGATTAAATCCAGATTCTTGAGCATAAGGTAGTCCAGAGCCAGGTTTTGGGTGTTCACAAAGCAGAACAACACTGATAAACACGGTGGGTTTCTGTCCTTTTGCAATTTAAATCCTTTGTAACTCCCTTTTGTGGTACTTTGCTTGTTGATTGGATATTTCTGGGATGTAAGGAGTGCTTCCGTGGAACACCAGTCCACTGCATTTTGTGGTTATACTTCATGCAGTGATAGGCACCCTAAGGAAGGCAGATGTGCTTTGTCTGTTGTAGTTCCCAACTTCAACTTGTCTGGAAAAAATAATGGGATCTTTCCGTTCATGGCACCCTCGGTGATGTATGAAAGGCAGTAACAGCAGTTCCCAGGGATAATTGCAACACGGCCTGACTGTCTCCTGCTGCTTTAGGAACTGTGTTTGCTCCCCAGATTGTGGTGATTACTGAAGGAGTTTGCATGTGAGAGGGAAAAACGAGCTGTTATAAACACAGACAACTGAGCCTCAAATGCTCTCTTAGAAGAGAATGAGATAAACACAGCTTGGAAACAGTGTGCAATTTGACAGGAGGCTTTCTGGGATTAGAGTGTGTTTGAAAAAGACAATGGGCATTGATTTCATAGGCCGTTGCTGTCTCTTCTCAGATTGACTAGGGGGTTTTAAGATGATAGAGATGTGTGTGTCTTTATACAATATAATTTTCATTTTTTTAAAGAGGTGGAAAAGAATGGGGGTTAGAATGACAGTGATTGACAACTTGCTTTTAAAATCCGAGGGAGTGGAAGCACAGTCCTCTCAAATTGCACTTACCTGTTAGTAGCAACTTAAGAATCTGTTCTCAGCATGAGTGTTAAATGTATAACCATCAGACTTAGTGGCTAGACTGCAAATTAGGTCTCCCAGCTATGCTGTAAATCTTCCAGATTAGGGGACAGTGTGATTTCTCTGGATACGTAAACATGGTTTCATCCTTCAGTGCGGACAAGAAGAAATAAGTCCGTGTAGCCTTGAACCTTTGCAGGGCTGTAGCATGATATATGAACAAATTTTCACTTGTAAAGCAGTTAAAGGGAGCTTTAAGTCAAGGCCCTACCTTTCCTACAAGCCCTGGAGAAAATGTGAGTGTGGAGAAGATCTGAGTTGGATTTCCCATAAGTGATGAGGGGTAAGCATTGTACTCCAGCTGGAACCATGTTGCTCTGACTTCTGTGAAAACTTTTTTTTTAGATCTGTTGTTGGTCGGTGTCATGTAGATCTGGTGAAATATAGAGCATCCATGAAAAGCTGCCACACACTACCTTGTCTTGGCAGCAGAATAATTCAGCCTTGCTAGCAACAAATTCTTTCTGAGGCTGCAGGTGTATAATGCTGGAAGTCTTTGTTTCCAGGGTTTTTGTTGACAACTGAATCTGTCCCTTTCAATCATTCCTGCTGTGCCAGATATGATTGTCTGCTGAGAACCAGTAAGAGAATAGTGTCCATAACACTTTCAGGACTGAGGCTGGTGGATCAGAGACAAGAAATTCACAAACAAAGTACCCAAAGGCTTTGGCAAACTAGGCAAGATGAGATAGGAAATACTCATGGTCTTTTGCTTATATTTTTTCTTCTTTTTCTTCAGAGCAAAGAAACATTCAGAAGAACATGAATTTCAATCTGTATTTGAGCACTAGAAGTCGAGTAGACATTTCTCATCCCTGGCCTGAGGCTGCAGCATTCGGTGTAAGCCCAGAGACAGCAGCACAGGGCTAGCTGTGTACCACACCTCTGTCAGATGGGAAGAGATCCCAGTCTGAGACAGACTAATCTCTCCTGCTCTTCTCAGCTGTTCCCGGACACTGCCAGCCAGTTCTCCAGTTCCTGCTTGCTGCAGCAGAATAATCTGTGCTCTAGGCTGCAGCAGCACAGCTCTAAGTGTGCGGCTCATAGAGTCCCCATCTTGCTTTGTCAGTGCTCCCTGCTGTGAATCTCCCCCAGAGGCACTTGCATCTTGAGGCTTGTGGTTTAGAAGGGAGAAGGAGTGAGAGTATTGACTTTCCTCAACAACACCATCAGGAAGCAAAGGCAGCTGGTAGCTGCTCCATACACACTGCTCACCATCACTGTTGAGAAAGAAGGAACAAGAATTGTGACTGTCTGGTGGAAAACAAACAGCATCAGCCTTCTGCTATCTCTTGTATGGATCCTGTGAACCCTTTACTGGTCAATGCATGTTTGTCATCTCATGCTGCAGATTCCCCTCTTACGCATGAATTAGTGGTGGGTCCTTCTTTAAGGACTTCAAGTGAAAGTGTGAACACTTGTCACAGTTCAGCCCTCACCCTGGGGAATCCTGATCCATCTAATTTGGAGTCTTTTCAGTCTCTTTTGCAATCCTCACGGATTTCTGCCAGCTTGTACTGTTCAGTCCAGCGGCTTAAGCAAGAAAGTGCTTTGATGGGGATACGGGGCTCCCTCCCTCTGGAGCCCGAGTCTTCTCCAGTCATTGGCCATTCAGGCTTTGCTCCTCATGATATAGGTCCCAGTATCCTGACCATGGGAGACCAGCTAGCTGCAGTAAAAACCAGTGCCGCTCAGGCAAGATTGAAATGGGGTGTCCCATTTGCTAAAGTCTGGAGCCTTAGTGCAGTGACAAGGAACTTCAGTCCTGCTGAGCCTCTCTCTGTCTCTCACAGATATGGATACTTTGGTTCAAACACATGGAGAACCAAAATTTCAGGTGGCATCCAACCACAAACCCTTGCTTTTGGAGTGGGGTCTGGCAGGCTAGTGGATACAGAAGCAGATTCCTCCTTCAATTGTTCCCCTTTCTTCAGATGCCAGTCCCTGGTAAAGCCATCTCTGGAAACTGGTAGTCTTTATGTTCACAGAAAAAGTAATTATCCTGAAAAGGTTGTTAAAGGAGAAGAGACATCTAATGGGGCATCTCCATCTGTTGAGTCATGGAAGAAAGACCTTCCAGCCAGTCTGTATCCAGAGGGTTTGCAGGTGTTACTGGAGACAGATTTGGGGGTGGCTCAGATGAATGTTGGTGTAGGCATGTGTGGGACTCCTACAGAAGTGTGTGTGAGCATCGCTTCTCCTCCTGGAGATAAAGAGTTTAGACCAGGCCAGCAGCTTAGTGTTAAATTTGTAGAAGTCAACAACTCTCGTGTTAAGTGCAGCAAGGAGTCAGAAGAGGTGTGTGACTCCAGACGACGAGCAGCCAGAAGAACGGCTGCAGTGGGCAGCAGCCAGTCCAGTCCTTTGGGTACACCGGCTGAAGAAAGTTTTAATGAACATTCTGATGTAGATTGTATGAACATGAGCAGAGATGGAAGGAGAAACAAATACGCCTACCAAAGCAGCTGGAGGAATTTGGAAGCTGGTGGCAATCTCGAGCAGTCTGAAGAATGTTCTGTAGAGAGGAATGCCAAAGAACCATGGTGCTGTGAAGAAGGGAGCCAGACACAGAAAACTGTGCCCAGAGAGGTGAGGGTGTGCTCATTGTGCAGCATCCCTGTTCACAGGTACTACTTGTGCTTGTTTCTGCCACTTGCTAGAGGTGCAGAGTTGAGGTACAAGTGATGGGGATGCTTGTCCTATAGTTTTTTTCTTGTCACTGAATGGCCAGAATCTTGTCTCTTACAGTCCTGCTTCATCCCAGCATATGCATCTTTCCATCTCACATGCTTCTTCCTAAAGACCAGCTTGTCAACTTGGTTGTTTTGGAAATGTAAACACCTGTTTACATTCTCTGATCTGCATGCCGAGGGAAAGCATTAAACTGGTTTTTACTCTGTGCATTGTTGCAGGGCCCTGAGATTTCAGGCTTTTTGTGCTTTTTCATGTCTGAAGTATGTAGGAATATTCACAGAGCAATGGTGGGGGAGCAGTGTCCAAGGCATCTGACATAATACACGACCTTGAGACAGCCCTGTTCTGGGTCTCCTTCCAAAATGATGTGTGCCACAAAGACAAATTCTTCAATAGAGTGGAGCAGTGTGAATAATTGTGAATTACTGTCTTTTGTCTGCAGATCTCAGAAAACAGCTTCTGGTCTTGGAAGGTGAATGAGCAAAGGTAAAAAGACTCTGTTTAAGTATGAGTGTGCTGGTAGTTAACAGAGGAGCACTTCTGGAAAGTGGCTAAGGAGCCATGTCCCTGGGAACATTTGGGTATAGGACTTAGCCTACATTAATCTGCCGTGGTTCGCCGAGGGGTTGTAATTTAGAATGGAGCATGATCTAAAAAATAATTTCTGTATCCTTTCAATTCTGTCTTCTAAATTCAGCCTTGGTTGTTGCTAGCAATGAAGAAGTGTTGGTACTGTCAATGGTACTCTTCAGTGCAGCAAATTCCAGTGTGCTCACTGCCCAGTTAGTGAAAATCAAGAGCTAGACTTATCCATGAGGTGGAATTCAAATTTGTGGATAAGATGTGAATGAGGTTGCTACCAGTTTAGCAACAGTGATTCCTTAATTTGGTGTGAGATTGAATGTTTTCCATTCTTTAGAGTGAATGATTTGAAATAACCTCTTTACAACTTGATGGCTGAACTCTGATTGCCACCTCCTGGCTGGTTTAATTTTCCTTTCTGATAACTGGAACTCACCTCTGCTTTTTGTTTTTAAGTTTCTGGCACTTGTGTGACAGACAAATCCTAACAAGGTGTTTCCAAGCCTGGAGGAGACATAGCCTTTGCAAGAGGGCAGCCAGGAAGCTTTACAGACACCAGCTGCTTCAGAAGGGCCTTGGTGCTCTGCAGTGGGCTGTGCAGCAGAGAAGGACACAATTGGAGGTGGCCCAGCAGAGACATGCTTCAACTCTGCTAGCTGCCAGCTTCCAGAGGGTGAGCACTGGCTAGGGACAGTGGTGTCATGAGCTTTCTGCTGTGCAGTCAGAGAAGGCACAAATCCTTTTTGGATGGGGAGAAGGAAAGGGTACCCTGTGTGAAATTCAGTGATGTAGACCCTGGTACCAATACTCTGTCTGCAGGTTGTTCTAATCATGTGGTTTCTTCTTCAGTGGAAGGAAGCTGTGGCAAAACAGAGCAAGAAGCCTGAGCCTTACTCCTATACCCAAAGTTCATCAGCGGGGATTTTTGGAGTAGGAAGATTAGCAACTATGACAACCTCAGCTCAGCATCAGCTTACAGCAGGATACTCAAGGGAAGCGGAGCAGGCTCGTAGGTAAGTAGAGAGTGTTCTCTTTCTGTTATCTTGGACAAGGGGAGGTTTACAAACACAGGGAAATTTTTTTCTCAAACGATGGCAGACTTGTTTCCATGTCCTTGGATGTATTGCTGTGGATAAACACTGCAAGAACTAGTAGTTTAGTGTTAAGAACTAAACAATATTATTTCAGAGCTTCTCTGCACCAGTGTTTGCAGTCTGATTTTAGTGTGTGACAGAAATACTCCTGTACTAATTCTTGGCTTCAGCTATGACCTGCATATGTGATACAGGTGTAAATGAGGTTGGAATGAGGCAATACTACAGTCTGTAGCAGTAGTTTGACAGTAGAGGTGTCAAAAGAAAAGCCTTTTGTTGCGCCTTGTGATTCTCAAGGCAGAAGAACAAGTCGAGACAAAAAGAGAGGAAAGCCCTGGATTCTGTTCTGAGTGCCTCTCTGGACAGCTGGATGTTAAGGCATGCTTGTGGCTCTTTCAGGATGGAGGGAGAACTGTGGACACAGCTTCGTCATAGGCAGAGAGGAGATGAGTTCTGCTGGAGAGCTGAAGCAATCAGAGACATGAGACGGCTGGCTGGTAAGCACACATTCCATAGCCTTGGAACAGCTTGGAGATAAGCACTGTTTCATCAGTTTTTTTGGTTTGTGTCTAGTTGTTGCTTTGAGTTCTTTCAGAACATGATCCTGCAAGTAGCTGGGCCAGTATCTGTGATGGTGAGAGGATGGCCACTCACCATGTCATACACCTTTTTCCATATTCCTTGTATGAATTGAGCTGCAGCATGTGTTGCTCCAGCAATGTAAGCTGCCTTCCTTAAGTGTCCTTTCTCTGGCAGCTTGGAGTTAAGCCAGGAATGTTTGTTGTGTGACACTAAGTTGATTGAAGTTCTGCTGTTATTTCTCTTCCTGTCAATCTCTTCCTGCCATGTGACGCAGCAGCTTTCAGACTGTGGCGCCTGCAGAAGGAGCTGCTGAACAAAGAGGAAGCCAGGCTTTCGGAAGCCCGTGCTCTTCTGGAAAAGAAGAAGCTACGAAACATTTTCTGGATGTGGCATTCCCAAAGCTTGGAAATGAAACAGATTCTAACACTGACAACTCAAATCCAAAGACACTTGGTCTCCTGGTGAGTTGATGAGGTCTGTTTTTCAGACCTCATGATGGAGGTTTGAAACCTCATGGAACAGATGTGAAAAATCTGTTCGCTGTGAAAGTCCAAGGAAGAACAGAGCCAACCCAACAGTAACAGTTGTTCCATCTTTTTGTCTATCCTTTTGTTTTAAGAGTTAATAAAGGTGAAAATAGGGGTAGAAACTAGCTATGGCCGGAGATGTTAAGACTTGCCTCCTGTGCGCTGCCAAAACATTTTTGTCCTGACTTTTGATGTCCTGAAAGACCAAACCCGAGACCAGTCACTGTGCTGCTGTGCTCTAAGCACAACAGTGGCTTTTTACTGAAATAAATGAACAGAAGCTCAGCTTCTGTGTGTCTTTCCTGAACTAAACCCAGTCTCAGGAAGACACATAAGCTTGTATAAGTGTTTTTTCAACATTTTCCTTTGGTATTCTCAGGTGCTTCAGTACATGGAAGGAGACTGTTGAGCAGAAGGCACTTGACAGGAGCAACCTGGCCCATCTCAGAGCAGTATCACTGAGGAAGCACTTCCAGCAGTGGATTGAGATGCTGCAGGTCAGAGGAGGTGATAAGCAGGCAGTGGTGAACCTCTTCCTCCTACAGTGGAGGCGGCATTATGGTGAGCAGCTCGGGGTCTGTGCAGAATGTAGGCTTTGGAGGTGCTTAGGCTCCTTCTTCCTCTCCTGGTACACTGAAAACAGCCTGAAAACAGAGGGGCTCAGACAATACAGGATATGAACAAACCAGGGTGGGCTAGGTCTGAGCGTGTCAGTGAAGCTACAGGGAGATTTGTCACTCTGATTCATAAACCAAACAGAAACTCTTAAACCTTGCTGAAAAGAAGCAGTTTGAGGGTTGGGCTGAGCTGAGTTGGAATGCCTTGAGACAAAAAATCTCTTGTTCCTTTATGTAACTGGTTAAGGAGCAGTTACAAGCTCGGCAGCTGACAAGACTGTGCCAAAGAGGCATGAAGATCAGACATCACAGACCAGAGAGAGACAGTTTCTGGAGAAAATAGTCTACTCTTTTGATGACTTCTGCCAAAAACTCAAGCTACAGAGAGTATATCTGCTGTGGAAAACAAGGCTGTGTGAGCATCATAAAGCTGAGTGAGTGCAGAAGAGCCAGTCCCTGGAGCCCTGCCCCCATTAGTAGTGTCCACTTGACTTTCTGAACATTTTGCAAGAACCCCTTTTACCCCATCTATTGTCCATCACGTCTGTGCTAGTCACTCCCTCTGGTGTTCTTCTTCTGTCACTTTACTGTCTCTGTGTCTTCTGTCTCAGTTCTTTCTCTCAGACTTTGGAGCAGTGTAAACTCAGGAAAATTCTGAAATTGTGGTACCAAAAGTATCTCCTGCTGAAGACAGTTGAACAAAGTTCTAAGCACTTGCATAGAGCTGTCAACGAGGAACCTCTTGCCATGCTGTTTTCTGAGGACCTCTCAACATCATCTGGCTTTGACAGCAGTGCACCAGCTACTCTGACTGCTCAAAGCTCATTGGAAAAGGTGAGAAGATCTTGATACAGCCAGACTGCTCTGAGGTGTTAAATTGCTAGGATTTTTCAGGGGAAAATTTCTGCTTCAACATGATACTGTCATCAGCAAACTGTGCTTTAAATTTAGTGCTGAAGAGCACTGAATCTGTGGGGTCCTGAAGCTGAAATGTAATCTGAAAGTGTAAAGTCAATGATCTCTGTGCCTTTTCTGGTTCATCATTCAGAAATGCGGGAACGTGCTGAGCTAGTGAGGTTCCCTTGTACACTTGCTTCTGTTTGTGTCTGCAAGGTGGAAGGGATGAGATATAAAGAGCTTCCTCACTGAGACAGTGCATATGCTCATTTCCTGTTTTCTCAGTATAGAAATACATGCATTTCTGCATTCAGTATGGAAATTACTAGTATAGAAATAACTTTCCCATCACTTACATGTTTGCATTCTAGAGGTGTCCTTGCTAGCCTGCAGTTCCTTTGGATGCATTCTGGATTTGCCTGAATCCTTGATGAAAAAAGGAGTAAATGGCATGGTCAGAACTGTTAGCCGAGTGCTTGCACTGTGAGGACACTCACCTCACAGCGTGTTCCTCCCTTCATACATGCAGGAGTGCAGTCTTAGTGACAGCAGCCAGCACGGCTTCACCTCCCTTCCGACTTCTGAGGATGTCACCCACATGTTGTGTCACAGTTCTTTCCTGCAACTCCATCAGTGCACAGAGCTGCCAGCTGAGCTGCGTGGGGAGCTGTGCTTGCAGACCTCCTTCCCTGGATCTGAGTGAGTTGGAGACTGGTTTTTTGGGATGCTGGTAGGAGTGACCCCTTGTTTGGACTGGCTGAATCCATTGCTTCTGGATAATCCGTGATGTCATGTCACACCATCCTTCCAGGGGACTTTATCTTCTTTCTTTTCCTCCTCACCTGACATTTTTGTCTTGCAGAAGAAATTGGTTTGTGGGGAATCAGTTCCAGTCTTTGGTGTTGCAGAGCCCAGATAGTCATTCCCAGCCTCTCACCAGTTGCTCTGCATGGGAAGAGGTGAGGCTAGAAAGTGTTGTGTAACGTGTAAATATACAAGTGGTTTTTGCACAGCCAAATTTAGCAAAGAGCCTTTGGGTTTCCATATCAGCATGTGGAAGGTCTCACTGCTATTTTGTCTTTTTTTGTTCTCTCTCAGACAGAAAAGTTGGGAGGTTGAAGCTTTTCTCAGGGTAACTCTTCCCTACCATTTGTCAGCTGAGTGGAAGTGGGGCAGGTGTCAAGGATTTAAAAGGGATGTGTTAGACCCTCATGTCTGGGTGTTCATGTGGGATTTGTGAGTTAGCAACAGAGCTGGGCAATCACAGAAGTCCCAGTGGCAAGGAGAGACTGTTGAGCTGTGTGGAGTAACTGTGATATAACAGCAGTTCAAGGCCCTTTTTGGCCTTTCTGGATTACAGGGCTGCAGTTCTGACATGGAGGTGAAGAGTTGCCAGCAGCAAGCAGAGAAATACTGCCTGCAGAGGTGCTTCATTGTCTGGTCAGCTCAAACTCGACATCACGTAAAGGCCCAGCAGTACTGCAGGCGCATTCGGTTGTCTCGGTAGGGACCGTGCTTTCCAGAAGTTTCCTGAAGCTCTCTGTTTTGAAACTTTACACTTGCTTTAATAAAAAAAGGGAAAACATTATTTCTCTAGCTATCTTTTTTTGTCTTCAGTGCGAGTTTTGCAGCCCATTATTTTGGGGTTTCTCCAGCTTCAAAATTACTATGTCAGAATACAATAATTTCTGGTTTGATGGGATGCCTCACAAATTAGAGCAAGCCCAGCTCTGCTGATAACAAGTCCTGCTAACTTCCTATCCACTGAACTGGCCTTGCTCTCTACTGATTCCAAAGCTGAAGAGCATAGCAGGCTTGGCACAGCCGGGACAGAACACCTTACTCCCAATGGCTTGTTCTGTCCATGATTTCTCCTGATATTTAAAGGGGAAAGGATGTTAACAGATCAGATGCATTTCCAAAACTCCCTCGTGTGTGTTTTCGCTGTTAAATTTTCCGTTGCCAGGGTGTGTATCTCTGTGAGTTGTTCCTACAGTCAGTGCAGCGACCTTTGTCCTTCTCAGAGCCTTTCTCAGCTGGCACCACTGGGTCATGGAAAATAAGAACCAAAAAGCAGCAGCAGCCCTAAAACATGGAGTTCATTGTTTCCAGATGGCTTTCAGCCTGTGGAAAAGGAGACTGGCCCAGAAAGTGGAAGTCGAGCGGAGATTCAGGTGTCATGTTCACCAGATGACTGCTGATGCTCTGTGGCGTTGGCATTCTTGCTGGCAAAGTGAGTTACCACATCCCACTGCATCACTTATGTCTGTAGAAGAGGGAAGCTCTGGGAATGGTTGGGATGGAGAAAGTAACACTTTCGGCTGTAATTCTGTGCACTGCTCCTTTGGAAAGGCACATACTACTCCAGGAGTCGGTAGGTGCATGTGTCACTGCGTTCTGGCTATCAGCAGGACACATGCCCTGCTGTTTAGTAGTGTTTTATATTAAGGAAGATGCTCCTTTGGCACTTCTCTCTGCACTACCAAAAGAGCGTTCAAGCAGTGTATTTTAGCAGTTGGGGAGTTAAATGGAGTTCCATACAGCATTCCAAGTTTGAACACGTCTCCTCAGACCAAGCAGTCAGGTTTTGCTTCAGTGGGAACAGGGTGTATCTTTCAGGGTGGCTTAACAGTCCTGATCCTTCAAGGAATTCCATATGCTCTAAGTACTTATGCTGGGCCAGGGAAGAAAAGCTCCCAATTTTTAATGGAAAACTGCCTTGCAGATAAGAGTGGAAACTATTTGTGATCTTTTGCAGGGAAAATTTAAGAGAAGGTCTGGCTGCCTTGCAGACAAAAAACTGCGAGGTGAATTAAAAAGTGTCTTTAGCTGGTAAAGAGAGGACAGGAAATCTTAGCAAGTTTGGTCCCATTTGGTGTCTGCAGGAGATGTATTCTTTGCTCTTGTCTGGACTCTGCAGTGGAGAAAGTCATTGGGCTGAGCTCAGGAAGGTGTGCTCTCTCCCAGGGAAGCGTGTTCTGAGAGAACTGCAGCAGCAATGGGCTCGGCACAGCTGCCAGGAGAAGAAGAGGCTGGTCCTGCAGACATGGTATTACCAAACAAGGAAGCAGAAATATGCTGTTTTATTCTGGGAACGTTTTCTCCTGCACAGGTTTGTTTCTTGCTCTAAAAGCATTGCCAAGGGAAGTTCTGCATGAAGAGCAATTTATGTAGTAGTATCCACTGTATTTAGAGCAGAGCTTGAGTTTGAAAGTATGGATAGCTGATGTGTAAATGGAGCTTCTGTAGGAGCACTTCTCTCAGGATGTGTCTGTTTTAAGGGATCTCTTACCTATAGCCTCAAACCCCACCTCATTTTTCCCAATCAAAAATTATTTTCTTTCCAGAACTTGTATTCAGTCTTAGTTGTGCAGCGTGGTATTTGTACACTAAGTGAGGGAGAGGTGCAAACAAATTTGTGTCATTTAAAGATTGAAAGCCTCATTTTCATTTCAGTATTTGCTGAAAGGAATAGTGGGCAGAAGTCTTACAGAGATCTGATGTTTACAAATCTGAGTCTTTTAGGATTCTGGACACTGTGTTGATTTTATTTTAATGTGAAAAATTGAGTTCAGTTTGTTCCTGCAGCAAAGCAGTATAAAGCTTATGAAGGGAGAACCACGATATTCAAATTCAACTCATTTGGTGTTACTACAATGTAGGTGAAGCTGTAGTCTGCCTTTGAGTCTTATGTTATGTTGCAGATCCCAAAAACATAAGACTTTAATTTCTTTTTCTCTCTTAATTGTGTTCAGTGGCTTTCTCATTCAAAACAGTTTTGTTTGTGGTTTATGCTGTATGAGGCCAGCGCCTGCCTAAAGTTCAGAGAAGTGTCCAGCTGTAGTGAACCAGGATTGTTGAGGTGTTTCTCTGAAATAATTCAGGAGTATAAGAATGAATAAGATTATTTATGCCAGGGGTTCATTTGAGGCATGAGAAGTGCAGGTATGGCCCTAGCAGGTTTTCTTTGAATTGCAGGTTCAGACTGAGAGGACACAAAGATCTGCAGAGAAAAGAGCAACTAAAAACCCAGTAAAACTTAGGTGGCTGTGATATTTAGACTCTGCACTTACCCCACCCAATTGCATTTTCCTCTGTAAATCCATCTGTGTGGCTCCCTCGTGGGAATTGTATTTGGGAGAAACCCTTAATGCTGCTCCTTCTTGTTGAGTGTGTCTCTACCATTAATCTTCCTTCTGAGTCTCCTTTGATGAGAGAGTGCTTCTGATTTCTCACCTGGATATGTTACAGGCTGAGCCCTGTCTCTTCTGAGGGGGGCATTTTTCATGCTAGGATAACCTGCAATAGCTTCTCTTGATCTTCCAAAAAGCCTGCCAGGCACAGGATATTTACACCTCTGCCCTATGGTGCAGTGGGGTGATTTGCATAATGAAGGTCCACATGGAACAAGGAACCAAAAGGATAAGCCAGGAGTTAAAAGCAGATTGGATTTTCTGGTTGCAGAGGAAGACTGGCCTCCTGTGCATCAGCCTGCAAGATACGGAGAGATTGTTGTGGGTGCAGATTTACAGTGCTGGTTACTAGTAACTCCTGAAGTTGTTGATTTTTTGGAAAAAAATTGTCTTCATAAAAATTCTAGTTGTACATCCCACATACACAGGGCCTTAGTTTGTGACAGCCAAGAAACAAAATCTGAATCTTGAAACAACAAGCTGCTGTCGTAAATGCTGCAAGCAGACTTAAGGAATCTGCTGGGTTCCATGCTGAAGGAGATTTTAGCAGTTTTATTCTCAACCCATAATGAAAAAGCCTTCATCAAACACCACCTTTCAGATCAGCTGCTAGCAAGGAAATAGATTGAAGACTGACTAATTAATTTTTTTTTTTGAGGAATCTGGTATGCGTAGTGGCAAGGCAGCTAGGAAAAGCATTCGTTTTGTAGCAAAGGAAAAGCATAGTCTAAGATTGGATTCAGTTTGCAGAGGCTTTTGAAGAGGAGGAAATGCTAAAATGACTGGAGGGAAGCAGACATTCTCTTGGGCTTTGAGTAGGTGAGAGGTAACAGTGCTGGGAACCTGAAGTAAAATAAGGGCAGATTTTCAGCAGAAAGATACTGTAGTTGAAGAGTCTGAACTTGCACCTCCCAGAGATGAGGCACTGGAAAAATAAGTGGCATGGAGAACAATGCATAAATCTTGATTGCAGAAGGAATGATAGGAACAGGCTTTTTTCTTGTTGAATGCTCTTTGGCTTGCTTTGACCATTTATGTGGGACACTGCAGGGCAGGGGAGGAGGTGGAATTTGGTCTGACATGGAATTGTGACTTTAGGCATCTGCATCTTTTCTGCGCTTTTAACTGTTTTTCAGGTGCCTCGTCGCTTGGGCCCAGGTCACTGCATGTAGACTGAGGCAGCACGAAGCCCTCTCTTATTTTAAAAGAGTCAGAGAGCACCGTCTCCTGGTTGTAAGCTTTACTAAGTGGAGGGACAAACTCTTGAGAGCTGAACAAGGAGTGCCAGGAGGGAGAAACCACAAGTGGCAGGAGCCCTCTCCAGGTAAAGCCTGTCACCGCTGGCGAGTGGCTGCAAGAGGACAGCAGGCCCTGCGCCTGGGATCTGTGACTACTGTCAAACAAGTAAGAGAAGATAAAGGTCCCTATGAGACAATTATTATTAACTGTCTGTTCCCTCACGAAGACTCAGTGAGTCATGAGGCACTGAGATAGTGTGACAAGGCTTGTATAAAAACCTGTTTTGATTTGTGGTGACTGCTTAGTCCCTGCTGTGAAATTCTTCACAGACTGTGCACACAACTTCATCACCATAATCTGGCACTGATTGCAACAACCATATGGAGTACAGCAATAAGGAAGGGAGACATTTTGACCAGAGAGATGAGAGCACTCCTTCCTCTCTGCTCAAAGATGAGATGGGAAAATCACTGTCCCTGCAGAGCAGAGTGAGCTGTCAGAGTTGCAGCTTTCTTCAAAAGACTCACAGCTAGCAAACTACAAAGAGATTGATTGATTTTGAAGGGCTGAGTAGTCCTGCTGGGATCTCATCTGTGCAGTTTCCAGCCTGGGGTCTAGCACATTAGGCTACCTGCAGAGCTGTGAGCCTAACTGTCTCTAAGACTGGTTTGTGTGAGTGCTGTGTGCATTGGGTTTACTCTTGGCTGCAGCAGTGTTATTTCTGTTTGCAGGCCTGCAACTACTGGACCAGAGCAGCTGCCTTTTCCCAATGCTTACGGCAGCGCAGTACCCTCATAGGTGTTAGGAAAAGCAGGAAGATGTCTCTCTCTTGGTCCATGAGTAAGAAGATTTTCCCTCCTCTCTTCTATTCACAGCGCCATGTGGGGAGTGTGAGTGGGGAGGGAAGGGGATTAGTGTTTACCAGCTAAATGAGTGGGATTCCTCTGGGGAGTAGGAGCTCATGGCAATCAAACTGAGTGGGTTTCTTCTGTGTTCAGGAGTCAGAGGACTAAGGGCTCGTGGCAGCTTTGATCTCTCCCTCTCTAGGTCCAAGGTTAGCTCCTGTGTGATTCCTGTTTTGTTTCTTAGAAAGCAGAAGAGGCAGAGAAGAAGATTCAGCACCAACTGGACTTTTTCCCAGTGCCATTCAGCGCTGGCTGGTGATCTACAGGAACCAAAACAGGGCTGAAAGGCTGCTGGAGAGACCTGATGTGGTAGGACCCTCTCATGCACATGAAAGGATCCAGGAGAACACAGCACAGGTGGACTTAGAGGAGTGGGATAAGAAGTGGCTTGGGTAAGTGGGAGTGGAGGGCTCTGGGCTTCCTCTTGCAGATACCATCAGGGAAGGGCTCCCTTGTATGGCTGGTAAAGCTTATTTGCATCCTTTGCCTGCAGGAGGAAATACCTGAGGTGGTGGCATCACACAGTGGTACTGCACCAGTGCCAGCATAACAGGAGACTGCTCTGTCTGGCAAGGGGATGGCATCAGTGGAGGGAAGCCAGCAGTGTGGTGATACTGGCTCAGGTGTTGGTGAGTGTCTGGTGATGGGTGTTACTGTGCAAGCCTGCTCTGCCTGTAGCCTCACATACATCCTGAGAGATGAGACCTGGGAGTTTAACAAGTACCAGTGTGCACCAGAATTCCTGGTTTGCTGCCGTGGCTAGTTTTTCCATTGTTTTTTCTGCAATGCCAGCTTGACAGACTGGCATATCCACAGATTTAGTTGTGCTTTGCCCTTACAGATGGGAAGCTGAAACAGGATTTGTCTAGATTGTCTGTAGACTGTGCAAAACGTTCACAGCAATTATTACAATCTTTGTCCTCATATGTGTTCCTGATACATCCCACTGGTGTCCACAGCTTACCAAGAGCTGTCATTTGGCTTCCCCTTCTTCTCACACCCATATTCTGCCTGGTTCCTGGGCATTAGCTGTGTGAGATGTGCTCTAGCCCGCCCAGGTAACAAGATGATGCTGGTATAGTGTGGGTATCTCCATAGTCACTGAGGAGCTGTGCTGGAGCACAATGGGGCATTGTCCTCTCCCCAGGGTACTGGGACTTAATTAGCCACACTATCTGCAGGAAATAGTTCAGCAAG
Source organism: Platysteira castanea (assembly GCA_013397175.1). Classification (NCBI taxonomy): domain Eukaryota; kingdom Metazoa; phylum Chordata; class Aves; order Passeriformes; genus Platysteira; species Platysteira castanea. The sequence continues at coordinate 37,245 of VYXC01008338.1, forward strand.
AGCTCTGTTATTAGTCAGCTCTGTTTGTTACCAATGCAAAGTCATTTAAGAGGGGCCCAGGAAAGCAACTGAAACAAGGTGGGACTGGAGGGAAGTGAGGTAATTTGCCTGCCAGAGCCCAGTTAATCTGTGCGCTGCCTCTTTTCCTGGCAGGACCAGCAGCAGCTCATAGAAAAGGCGTGGAGGGTGTGGAGACGAAGATATTTGCAAAGCTGCGTGGTGCAGAAACTTTTGGAGGAGGAAGCCAGGAGCCTCCTGTCTCAGGTAAGCATTTATGACTGCTTCAATTCAGTGGACCTCAGTGGTACAGAAAGCACCCCAGATGGACATCTGGTGTTCCCTGTATCTCTCTCCCTGCACAATGCACTTGCTTAGGGAGAAGCTGAACACATCAAGGAATGGGACTTGCAGTAAAAAAGGAAAAAAGCTTCCAGCTTTACACGGGTTCATCTATGGGTGTTTTTCAAAGCTTTGTGTCAGGAGTCAATTTCCCTGACACATGCCCCCTTCCCTGCTGTTATTAGTGATGTTAATCCCATAATCCCCTGCCTCTTGAGACCCTACTCAGGGAAGAAACAGGCTCCACATTGGTGCAGGAGGACTGTGCTGATTTGCACCCAGGGGCAAGCAAATCGCTATGAATTTGAGCGAGCAGGCAAAGCCTTAGAACTCATATTCAGTTTGCTCCTCTGCCTGCCTCCAGAAGATTCATGCAGTGTTAGGTCCTCCTTTAAGGAGACAGGAGCAGGTACTGAAACTAGAGGGCAGAGGGAGCATTGGTCTTTTTTTTCTTACACTGATTTGTACTCTGCATGCCCCATATTGGCTCCAGGAGAGACAGGGAAGGGTTTTGAGTGAAGGGTGAAGCAGCTGGCAGAGCCATTGCTAGAAGGAAAGCTGTTTGCAGGTTCTGTGAGAATGGCTGCAGCCCCTCAAGGGTAACTCGAGTGTTTGATTTGTCGACTTTCCTCTTTCAGGCCTTTGGAAGGTGGCAGCAGCTCACAGCATTCCAGCGCAAGGACAAAGGATCCTGCTGAATGGAGGAGGCCTGCCTGCAGCTGCTGCTCATTTCAGGATATGTGGAGGATACAGCTCCTGTCACAACAAAGAGCTGGTGCTGTGCTGTCAGGAAAGAGAACACTCTGCTTTTATGATAAAAGCAGTGCTGCAGGCCAGAAGGATGACAGCCAAAGGACAACCAGGAAGAGATGGTACCTAGTGAAAGGTTCACTTTAAAGGACTTGTATCCTACCTCCTTAGCAGCACAAATGGAGAAGTTACTCCCAGTTGTTGTGAGGTTGCATTCTCTCCTCCTCTGGACCCTGCTTTTGATGGAGTTCTGATTAAAGGTCAAAAAACCACCTTATAGGCTTTCCTCAGTGTTTTTTCTCTGGACAGGAGCTTGGTGTCAAAGGGGAAGTCTGCAAATACAGTCTTCGAGATGAGCAGGAGTTTGTGGGTGTTAGATCCTGGTGATTCCAAACTCTGGATGGGGTAGGTGCAAACACAGGTCTTTATTTTTAGATTTGGCTTTTACCCTGGGGGAGCAGATTTCCACATGGCTCCCACCTCCTCCCCCTGTCTAGGTCCATCAGCTCTTCATTAAGCCTTTCAGTGGGTGGCCAACCTCCTGACTGTTTCCTGCTGGTTCATTTCTGTGCTGAATGGGTAAGGGATGAAGAAACCTGCTGGGAACAGCTGAGCACCAAAAGCTTTGCTGAGGCGAGACAGGCGTGTCTGATCCCCAGCCTTCCCATTACTTGCCTCTGTGATTGATGCCCTGTAATTACCCTGGATATATGAGCCCGGTCTCAGACAGCTGTAACAAGAGGGTCTGAAGAATCTGGAAAAGGCTTTTCTTCCTTGCTTGTTTGAAAGAGATGCTCACAGCATGGTGGGGATCTTGAAATCCCACTGGGAATTGCCCCGAGGTCGTTTTCCTAGCCTGTGGCAGCTTTGCAGGATTGTTAAGTACACAAAGCAGCCTCAGTAGCTTCCCCAACCCCTTATTCCAATGCTGTAAGGCCTAAGGCTGTTAAGAGTCATTAGGTCAGGAAAGATAGGTTATCTTTTCTGATCTAAGCTTGTATTTCCCTACAGGCACCAGAAAAGGATACCACAACTCCCATGACCTTGCAGAACTGAGCCAAATAGTGTAGCTGGTTACTTTTGGTAAATTCTAGGATTTAAGCTTTCTCCGCTCTGCCATGGAGCTTTGGCCATACTCTGGGGCATGCATTGAAAGTGAAGGTAGAACTGCCCCAGAAACAATCAATTCTCTTAAAGTTTTCCTTGTGCCAGGTGATTAATTAGGAAACAACATGAGTCTCTGCTAGAGCATGGCCTAGTACAGGAGACATTTGTATGTGTGTATTTTATTGTACGTAATCTAGTGTTATTCCTACTTAGTCTTATCCAGAATGGAAATTCACATAGTCCTATTAAAAAGAAAACAGGAAATACAATACAGGGAGAAAAGTTAGGAAGAAAATTTGAACCTTCTTCTGGAGTGAGTGCAAAAGAGCCTGACGATCAGCTATGAAGAAGTAGATTTTAGGAGTGCAATATAAAAGCAATTTGACCTTCTTTTCCAGGCTGGTAACTGCTGAAATAATCCCCTTGTGTAGGTACAGCTGACAGGAGTGTTTCTGTCCCCGTGGCAGCATTTCTGGCATGGCAAAGTTACCAGAATCTCGTGTTCTCCTGCTACTGTAAATAGCATAACGATTAGCAGCTCTTCATCCTGCAGACCTGGCTTTTGGGCTTAGTCTGGAGCCTCAGTTCAGAGGTTCAGGTAGTTCTGGCTATTGTTTCAGTGAGAATGGTCAGGGAGCCTTCATGCTGGGGACAGAAGAGCACATAGTGTGGGTAGATCAGAGCACCAGCGTGGTCACTGGGTTAAGGAGTGTGGTCATCATCAGCACAGGAGCTGCTGCTTTCCCCGAAGTCAGTGGACGGGAGGAGGAAGTAAGAGATTAGAAGAATTTTCACTGCTGAGTTGGAGAGTTCAATAGCTCAAAAGTATCCTCCACAACCTGCCAGAGGCAGTTTTCTAGTGGGAAGTCGTTGTCCACCAGGTTGACCAAGTAATAGTTGTCATGGATGTACTGGATGATCATGCGAGAGGGCGACTCCTCTTCATAGAGCTTGGCCCATTGCTCGATCCACAGTGCAAAGGCCTCGTCCTGCCACGGGAACAAAAACAAAGTTGGCAGTTGTGAAGTATCTCCATGTTTCTTAATTTAGGATACCCAGTGTTACACATGACTGGCCAGACTGTGGCTTGTTTCTTCTCAGTAAAAATGGCAAGAATTGAGCAAGGAGCCTTGTGCTTTCCAGTCAGCGGGAAGTGCCCAGAGCTGAAAGGAGACACCTTTGCAGTACAATGGATGGCTCAATGCTGCCCCTGTGTGCATAAGAGGGGAGGAAGAGCCACTGTCCAGCACTCTGAGGGCTGGTACAGTGACAGCAGTGGCTCTTGATCCCCATTACTGGGTGCTTTGTGCCTGGGAACAGCTCTTGCTGGTGCTGAGGGAGCAGGAGGAGCAAGACCTGTACCTCTGCAAGCCAATATAGCAACAGCCCTCAACTGTGAGGAGTGTCAGAGACTAAAACCAAACCAGACACTCTGAACTTCCTTCTTTTCTGAACTTGTGTGCTGGTCATCACGGCGATGTATCCAGCAGAAGGGAGGAGGACTTACCTTCCAGGAGAGGAAGCTTACAGGATCCACCACAGTGGGCTGGATGATCTCTCTTCCTGGGAAGATGCCCCAGGTGACAGCATTGGGTTGCAGATCTGGAGCATTGGTGATATTCTGGCCCTGCCAAAGGAAGGAAAACCTTTCTGAAGCAACTGCTAGAGGAGGGACTGAGTGAGTTGGAAAAAGTGTATTTACCCTCTCCTTGTTAAGGGACCAGACAGCTGCTGCACACTGCAGCTGATTTGCTTCACTTCTCCTTCCCTTCATCAGCCCTCATGTCTGAATATTTGGTATTTGTCTCTCTGCCAAGGTGGAGAAAGGAAAGTGTCCTGTGAATAATGGCCTACCTTGACATTGACAATGTGGTAGTTCACTCGCAACTCGTACTTCTTCAGCACTTTGAGCAGTGCCGTGACAATTTCGCTGGAGGTGAAGAACTCTAGGTATGCCTGCAGAGAAGGATGGAGAAGGAAGAAGAGAATCAGAGCCTTAAATCACGGCAGAACTGAGACAAATACAGGCAAACAAGGATATTTGTAGAGTCTGGGCTGCCTTGTATATTCATCCCCAGAAACACGTACTATAGAGGTGCTTGAGCAAATTAGCAAGCAAGCTAGGGAAAAAAATAATTGGGGAGCGCAGAGGGAACAGCCCAGGAACAGTGCACTCAAGAAAGCTACATGCTTCCTGTTTTGCATCCACGCAAGCAGACAAGCTGGAATGCACTCCAGTGTAACCACAACTGCTGCACAAGGAAGCAGTCTATGCCAGAATGCTTGGAAGAAGCCTGAGCTTAACCTTGATTTTACAACAGTGTCTTGCCAAGGCAGCCCAGCCTGGTGAATGCAGAACACAAGGGTGTCAGCTGGGCTCTCCCAAGCACCACTCCCTGTCCTTGTCTTTTGTTCACAATTCTCCCCATGTGCTTATACAACCAAATTCTGTACTTGCTCTGTGCTTGGCTGCCCCCAACAACTGCTCCCCCTCCCCCCATTTCCTGGCTATTGTGTGAGATGATGGATTTCCCTCACCTCAGGGGAATTTTTTCCTTTGAAAACATAACTGCATTTGCCATCTGGTGGTCTCTGGCTTTACCAGTTTGGATCCCTTTTGAACAAGGATGCTTTGTTTTCCACTATGAGCTACTTCCCTGGCATTTACCTTGATGGGATATTCCTATCACAGCCATTAGTGGCAAGGCTCTAGGGCCTGAAATGCCTGACAGTGGGAGACAGGCATGGCAGGCACGACTGCTTGCAGGCCAGGGAAGGAACGTGACAGTTGTCTGAACAGCACAGCATAGTGCGTGGGCTGGGGGGCCACTGTGGTGAACTCTGCCGTACAGAAGGACAGAGGAAAATTTTAAATACCCCTTTATCACCATGAGATGGTGGGTGGTAGAGGTACTACCTCACTGATTCCCATTTTATGAAAAATCTGGGTGCTTTGTGCATCACTGAATCAGATGCAGGGGGCAGGCACATGTGTATATATAAAATGTCACAGCCCTGCTCTAGAAATAAGTTACCAGTAATTACTTGCTGAGAGTAAAACCATGAAACTCTACAGATGTTCAGTAGATGTTTTGAGGTGGGGAAAACAGCTGTGAAGTTAGCCATAGAGATGGCATTGTGGCTCTTAAGACACCGAAGGAGCTTTGCCTTATCTCACCAAGAACACATTAAGATAAGGAGCAGGCAGAACGATTATGTGGATGTAAGCCTGAGACCTCCCAACCTAACAGAGACCAAACTGGGTCATAACTCTTTACTGCCTTAGCCCAGAGTAACACAGTACCTTTTGGAAAACATAACCTCCACTGGGCCCCCAGCCTACAATGGGGTCTGTGGATGGTTTGCCATTGATGTTTGGCTGGGAGTTAATGGTCAGGATTCCTCGTCTGTTGACCTTCTCCAGTTGGTCCTTCAGAAGGTTGGTTTCAGTAGCAAGAGGGTCGTCATTCCAAGGCATACATGTAACCTACCATGAGGAGAAAGGATGGCTCACAGTGGATGTAACAACCCTTTGATTACCATCTGGATGCTGAAGGAACTCAGGAGTGCCTAAACAGTCTCAAACACACCTGCTTCAGGAGAGAATTCCCCAGTTTGAAGGATTGGGATATGCTCAACTGTAAGAATGACTGCTAAAATCAATTGATACTGTCCTGTCACACTGTAGCACCTTTCCTTCTATGCTGAGCCCTAGCTCTGTCTGCTGGACCCCCTTCAACCAGTGTGCCATAAAATCCTTTTGAATAGAGAAGTGCCAATTCTTCTTTAGAAGAACAGTGTGGTACCAGGAGCAAGAGGAAATGTGCACTATTGTTTGTGCCACACAGACCATCCCTTCCTGGGCTCTCACTCACCTTGTACCCATTCCTATTGGGTTCTCCAGTGATGTAACACGTGAACACCTCAAAGACACTTTCCTCACCAGTAAGTTCTTCTCCCCACATCTTCAGAAGCTCCTCCCGGGGAGACTTGCTCTTCAGGTAGAAAAGGTAATAGTCCTTCAGTTCCCCAAAAGCTGGAGAGGAGGAGTTACCCCTGTAAGGAGAGATGAACTGAAGTCAGAACTGAAGTCACCGAGGAAGATAAGCTGATTTGGTGATGCAAGAAGACAGCTAACCAGCAAGAGAAGTAGATAGCAAAACCCACCTAGACACCAAAAGTCTCAACATCTTGGTGCAATTTGCCTCCCCTTACTCAAATCCAAGCAATGGGGGACCACTTTGTTACGAGGTCACCTGAAGTGTGCCCAGGACACCAGGCTTTCCTACTGCAGCTCTGCTGTACTGCAGGTGACAGCTTACCATCGGCCATTGGGGAAGTCATCCCACTCTTGAGTTCGGTAGATGTAACTCTTTGGCCTGGAGGCCCAGAAGATTGGCCGGACATCTTCCACTCTTCTCTTGGGGTGAGCGCTGACTGCCCAGGGCAGAGGCCGCCTGCATGGGACGAGCAGATGTTAACACAGTTCCTCTGCTGACTTTCCACTAAAGGCTGGAAGCCTTTCCCATGGTGCAATTTGCCCCTGGGGAGAAATAACAGGGGGTGAGAAGAGTTCTGTTTGTCAAGAAGTAGGACAGGAAACTCTTCTTCCTTTATGGAAAATATTTCCTACTCAGTTCCCTTACAGGATGCTCAGTAGGGGTCTTTTTAATGTTAAGGTACATGATTGACACCTGAAATTGGAAAAGGTAAGGGCAAAGCCCTATGGGAAGCTACTTCAAGGAAAAATAAAAAACAGCTGCCAATTTTCCTTTGCTTCCTCTTGTCTGTGCTTCCTCTTGTCTGTGGACACAGAGAGAAGGACACATTCCCTTTCTCAGCTGCAGAGAACCGTAGAAATCCACAGTGGGAGCATACCCCTAGCCTAAGGTATGGGTATCATAAAACCTTGATGTTTTATGATCATGATGGGCATTAAAAACATGCTTCTTCCAAGTGGCAGCTCTAAGCTCTGGGTTTTTAAAGTCCCAGAGTGGCTACTTTAAAGCTACTTGAGTAAAACAAACTCCTCCTTTGGCTGTCCCCTCTATTCCTCCCAGCTTTTGTTGGAGATCTGTGGGAAGGGTGAACTACTAAATGCAAAAAAGGTGATAAAAGAAAAAAAAAAAGAAGGAAAAAGGGAGAGTAGAGGTATTGACCCATCCACTGTTTGTACTTTCAGTGGATGGATGGACGGGAAAGTAGAACTAACAAGCCAACACATTCTGCTCACCTGGGGTCCTCTTTCCATATGCCCAGGCGCTTCAGGACTTCTGTTGTAGCCACTTCCCGATTGAGGGTGTAAAAGTGGAGCCCGTGCACCATTCCACTGTCCAGCAGCTCCCGGCACATGGACACCGCCAGCTCCACCCCATAGTTCCGGATAGCTGCATCGTTGTCCTTGATGGGTTCAATCACATCTTTGATTTCCTGAGGCACTTCCAGCTTGGAGAGCTTCACCAGCTGGCGCAGTGAGTGGTAACCCTGGATGAAGATGCAGACTGTCATTTTTCCAAGACCCTTTTTTGCCATCCCAGTAACACAGGTAACTTGATCTCGATTTTGTGGCAGGAGATACAGAATTGAGGCTCTTGGAGCTTACTCCCAGGCCCCGTCTCTAGGATGGTAACACAGTCCAGGTCATGTCACTTTAGGTGGTTTCTCCCCACAGCCTTGCCTGAGCCCAGCAAGCTGACAGTGACCTCAGGACTGGCAGGCCATTGTCCTTTATATCCTTTTTTTCAATATGGGCACAAGAAACCTTTTCAGCTTATTAGCTGTCTAAGAGTTTAATTTGGCAAACCACCTACAGATTTATCACATTTGATGCCTTGTGGGACTACCTAAAAACAGAGGCTAGACAAAATTAAGGGAATAAGAAGCAGTTTTATTTATTGAAGGGCCTTCAGGTACAGTAGGGCAGACAAAGCCCACCCAGGGGCTACACCCAAAATAGACGATGGGTCACGGGGTTTTCATCCTTTTACAAGTTTGGGCCATTTGCATATCGGGGCTTAATCCTCCAATTACAGCTTCAGGTAATGAAAGTCATTTACCCCAAGTGTGCTCCCTACCAACTCACTTCTGTTTACATTTCTCAGGGCCTGAGACAGTGAGGTGTCCTTGAGTTTCAGGCCTAGAGAGGAATTGTTTTGTCTGACCTAAATGGGAGAACAGTAGCTAACAGTCTACGTGGAGTTTAGAGTTACACACCAATGAACTGCAGAACTACAAATACACAAAAAATACAAAAGCTAAAATCCTAAGGCATCACATTCAGCACTCTCTCTTCCCTGAAATTTGGTGGAGGATATTTACAGACCTCTCTGAGGCCCTGACCCACAAACACCTAACACCCTAGATCCTTATTACCTCCCCAAATCCAAATTACTGGGTTTCACCTGTATAGGGAAGATGCCAGGAATAATGGGGCAAGTGATGCCAATGGCTTGACAATCCTTCATGAACTTGAGAAACGTTTCTGGTCGGAAGAAAAGCTGTGTAATGATGAAGTCTGCTCCAGCAAAGACTTTCTCCTTCAGGTGCCTCAGGTCTGCCTCATAGCTCTCTGCTTCAGGATGACCTTTGGGGTAGCCTTTGGGGACAACAGGAGAAAAAATGAAAAATGTGGTCAGGACAACATGCAGAAATTAGGAAGTACCCAATGTGATTGTACTGTCACAGCCCAGGTCCAGGAAGGGACTGCTGAGCTGATTTCCCTGTCCCAGACCCTACCACACACTCTGCAATAGAAGCCATTTACCTGCCACACAGATATCAAAGTAATCATCAAATTCACTGCGAATATGCTTAACCAGGTCAACAGCATAGTTGAAGCCATCTACTTCTTCCTCCCATTCCTCACCAGCAGGATCTGAAAAGAGAACAAATCCACAGCTGTCTCCAACTGTTTGCTGAACTCAGATCTGCTAGTTCTGTAAAAACCTCCTACTGTCAAAAGGAAGACAGAGATAAACTCCCAAATCTGCAGTTTTTCCTATGAACTGGTTTTATCTGCTCTTGAGCTGGAGGAACTAAGAATGTGTTTTACCTGAGCCCTGTCTCAGCATTTAATTCCTGCAGAAGGAGCCCCATAATCTTACTTCTCTGTTTTTACCCTGGAATTGAACGCAACAGCAGCACAGCCTCTGCACTACACATCACAGGACAGAAGAATTCACCTCCACGGAGTGCCATGATGTTCTTCAACCCAAGCCGCTTGGCCTTCTGCAGATGCCCCGTGATGTCATCCTTGGTCTGGTTGCAGCATGTCATGTGCAGGATGGTCTCCAGGCCACAGTAGTTGACTGCAGTGTTGGCAATAATCATGGAAGAGGTTTCCTTGTCAGATCCTGGATCTCCTGCAGGGTGCCATGTCACATCAATGAAAAGGGGACCACCTGCTCCCATGCGGTCAAACCTGTGGGGTTTACACCTGTGTTAGCCTACACCAGGTAGCCAAATCCCCTCCCTAGGCCTGGAATATCTTGCTCACTGCTAGAATGCCAGCAGCAGGCAGGGAGAGCTTGGATTACAGCAACAGGATAGACCACAGAAGTGTTGCACTAAGAGTTTAGCAAGTGGCCAATGTAAATAAGGAAAGCTGTCCTTTAAGGCTCTCTGGGGAAGAGCTTACAATCTCTTTGAAGAAGAGGCAACTGAGGTGTTCTCTGTACAACAAACTTTCTCCCTTTGTGCTCTAATAGACTGATACAGTTTCAGACAGACAGCAATTCAAGGCCCATTCCTTTTGAGATGGGAGACTATGCTGCAGCCCCCTGTTGCCAGCTTGAACTGTAAAGGCCACAAATACAAAAAGATGGACCAGAACTCTGTTGTGTTCCTAAGTGTGCCTAAAAGAGGAGACAAGGACTTCCCTAACTTGTCTCTCTCCACCTCCAAGGTAGAATAGGCCCTTCTATTTCACGTATGGCATTGGCATCCAGCAGTTACAAAAGAATTATTAAATACCCTCTTTTCCTCCAGGTAAGTACATGGTGGCTCCTGGGGCTCCAGAGTAACTCCTAGCTCTGCTGAGACCTATCAGCTTTCATTTAGCATGTAGATGGGGACACCTCTGTCAGAGGCTAAAACTGTAATACTGAGGCACAAATCATAGTGGCTGGATGAATATTGAAAGGAATATAAGAAAGCAATCTGTTTCAGAGACTTTGGCACACTGTCCATCAAGGAATATTTTCTGCTTTTACTAGGTACTTTTCTGCCCCAGCATTGTGCTTCAGACCCAGAACATGACATTGGGGTTACTCCATCTTCCCAGGGCATGGGAGAGGGGAAACAGCCTGGCCCCTCAGTAGTCCCACCATGGCACTTAACTCTTCAGGGCCTCCAAGGAAGACAAGTTACCTGGTGTCCATTACCCTCCTCAGCAGGAAAGCACAGCCCCATTACCTGCTTCGTCACCTGGAAGGGGAGACAGAGCATGGGGCAGAGCCTGCCTCATTAGCTATTTCCCTGCCCTCCACCACAGATACTTCCCCTCTCCCCTCTCCTACCCTGCAGCGCTCACCTGGAGATGAGATTGACAGCAGCATTGGCTGTGCGTGGAGGGAAGAACTCCAGGGAGAACCACTTGTCTCCAGCATCCTGCCGGCGGCGCATCTTCTCCCGCAGCCGCTCGTGTCGGTCAGCATCAAGGACAGGGGTAGAGCAGCGCGAGTTGTCCTTGGAGCTCTCGCTTCCACTGCTGCTGCCGCCATCAGACCTGGAGCTGGAACTGGCACTGCAGGTATGCTGCGTCTCATTGACCATGGTGAGAGCTCTGGAGAGGGGAGCAGGAGTATGGTCAGTACACGGGTCTCTGCAAGGAGCAGGTACTGCTGGGGTGGGCAGCAGATGATAAAAGAAGCCTATGCCAAGACCCAACATTCCTCACCATCAAGGAGTCCCTTTTGCCAGCTTTCACTGTAAGCTGTAGTGGGGGATCACTACAACACAATAAAAACACAATAAAAAGCATATGTTTAGATAGTGCTGAGCGAAATAACACAGCACTTGGCTTCATGCCACTTTGATGCAGCTCCTCTGTGTCTACTGGGTCAAATTTGGCTCTCAGAAGAGTCAACATCTGTTGCCCTGGTTTTTGTTAAGCCTTCTGTTTTTAACCTTGGAGTCAGATTCTTTCACACAGTTTATGTAAATAATAGCCAGTGTTTACTTAATGGTATTTTCTGTTTTTCATTCCTTTTGTAATAAAAGAACTTTGATGAGCACCTTTCTTCTCCAGTGGGATGGAGAAGGAAGTGACATGCTCTCCAATCCCTTGTGGAGTTGGGATGTGTATATAAATGTGAAATTGTAAATAATAAACAGTATTATTCCTTCCTTTCTGCTGAACCTGGCAGGGGTGAGAGCGTCTTTATTGTGTCTTCCCAGACACAAACATCAAGGTCAACATCACTTTTGCCCTGACTACAACTCAGCAAGCCAGGATGCCCATGTGAATTAGGTGATGGCCTGTGTCATCTTGTGGCATTGGGCTGGGCATGCCAGCAGAGTTTTTTTTTTGTCTACTGCAGCTGCTTCATTGACTGTATCCATCCTCAGAGTTGCCTTTCTGTTTGTTCCCAAAAGGCAGCACTGCTTTACAGTGGTAGGTAGGAAAGTCAGTGCTACTGGGGCAGCTACTCAAAAATGCACAAATTATTGCTATGTCAGAAACAAAGTACAGAATCCCCTCTGGCCAGGCCATCCCCACAAACTGTCCTTTGTTTTCTTTGCTGGCATCACAGCAGCATTTCCAACCATTAGCCTTCTCCACAAGACACACCATCTCCACAGACAACTGTCCCCTCTGCCAGTCCCATTGCACACACTCTAACTCTTTACCAGATACACTGTTCCCTTCGTAATCAATTGTGGCTGCTTGGAAACAAGGCCAGAAGAGACCATGCCTTTCTCACTGCCTCACGACGACATCAGCTGTGCTTGCTTGGCTTTACAGAAAGCAAAACAGCACTGCAAGTCAGTGGTAAAAGTAGGTTTAGGATACCCAACTCCACTTAGCTCTGCAAAATGTCCCATCCTGTGCCTTTAAAATGAGGTAGGGATTACAGACAGTTACAGAAGAGCTACTACAAAATTTAGATCCGTGTTATTTGCTTTAGTACCTGCCAAAACTTAAAATTGTCACTGGGAAGCAGCGTGTTGTCCAAGCATTACATAATTTTGGAGCCTGTTTTGGAGGAAGCAGTTGTGTGAGCCAGTGCACACTCTCACTCCTTATCATAAGCTCTGTGGGTTTAGTTCAGCCAAGAAGACTTTGAACTCGTCTTCTACTGTTTACATTTGAGTTGCCAATCAAGCAAAACCCTTTGGGAGAAAGTCTACTTTTATCACCTGAGGAATCTCTCCAGCTGGCAGGAGATGTGAGAAAGAAGCACAGGCCTTCTGCTGCCAAGAGGAACTGGGAGCCTTAGGTCTCTTGTGTACCAACATAGCGGCTGTGGTAAAAATCAGCAGCACAGACCTACTGACAAGTGAAGCAAAACCAACTGGGCATACAGTCACAGCCCTGACCAAGCTCAGAGGACTTCGCCTGACGTCCACATGCACTAATCTGGGAGAATTATCCCCAAGCATGTGTTGGTGATCAAGCTAGCGGCTCACCATCATGTGCTGTCAACTCCTAATATCTCATTCCTAGCAAGCATGGCACAGCACCATAGGCAAATCAAAGGAGCTTTGTTTTCTGACTTGAGATTTAACACCCATCTCGTAGAAAAAGTGTCCATGGCTTTATGTCTCTACAAAATAAGACTTGCTGTTGAGGAAAGGCCCTTATCTTACTGGCAACATCAAATCATGAAGACAGGAGAAAGGCCCACTTAGATTTTTGTCTACGGGCAGCATTTGGAACAATTTCCTTACCATGATATGCATCACAGATTTGCTGGCAGATACTTCTAGGTATTGCAAAGAGAAAAAAGATAAGCCTAAACAACAAGAACAGCAGCAAAGTAAGACAATTTTTAACACCTGTCAACACTCCTGCTCCTGTCTTCGCCACACTGCAGAGCTCAAAGATCCGTGGCTCAGCACATTGCTGATGCTCAGCATGGCTGTACCTGCTGTGTTTTTATGATGCTGGTGGTATTCAAACTCCTTCCAGCCCTGAGCTGACACCAACACACACGGCGTGGAGTCTGCATCCCCCTGAGCTCAGTTTTACCCTCAAGACTAAACTCGGCTGCACCAGGTGCACGCTTCACACAGGGTGCACACGCTGCACGGGGCTGCTCCAGGGCCACGGCATGAGGCTGACAGCCGGGCCGGCAGCCCAGGGGCCCGCGGCTGCATCCACCGCCGGAACAGCTGATGGAGCAGCGGCTCGGCCACGGGGACAAGCAGGGGGGAAGGGCCGGAGGGAGCCCGCCACCCCCGCGAGCCGCCGGGGGAGAAGGGGAGCAGCAGCACCTGCGGTCCCTGGTGCCGGGGGAAGGGTCGGGACTAGGCAGGTCACTACAGCTCGATCGCCTCTTCACCTCTGCTGACCCCGAGAGCACGGCCCAGCCCGCAGCAGCCGGCAGACAGACCCGCCTCGGGGAATCCCTGGCGCTGGGGTAACGATAGGACCCCCGTTCCCGGGCCCCGCTCACCTGCGACCGGTGCCGGTC